>OU342740.1:151020717-151173908 GCA_910589775.1 Avena eriantha | reverse complement strand
CACATGGATCCACCCGAGTCATTGCATGTGTGTTCTTCTCCTACACCACATGGATCCACCAAAGTCATTACATGTGTCTTTCTTTCCTAAACCACCATTAGAGTCATTGCATTTGTGTTCGTTTCCTAAACCACATGGATACACCAGATTCATTGCATGTGTGTTCCTTTCCTAAACCACATGGATCCACCAAAGTCATTGGATGTGTGTTCCTTTCCTAAACCACGTTGATCCACTATAGTTATTGCATGTGTGTTCTTTTTCCTAAACCACATGGATCCACCAGTGTCATTGCATGTGTGTTCTTTTCCTGAACTACCACTAGAGTCATTCCATGTGTGTTCTTTTCCTAAACCACATCCAGAGTCATTGCATGTGTCTTCACATTCTAATCCATCACTAGATTCATTGCATGTCTGTTCTTTTCCTTAACAACATGGATCCACTAGAGTCATTTCATGTGCATTCTTTTCCTATACCACCACTAGAGACATTGCATGTGTCTTATTTTCCTAAACCACTACTAGAGTCATTGCATGTGTGTTCCTTTTCTAAACCACATGGATCCACCAGAGTCATCGCATGTGTGTTCTTTTCCTAACCCACATGGATCCACTAGAGTCATTTCATGTGTGTTCTTTTCCTAAACCACCACTAGAGTCATTGCATGTGTCTTCTTTTCCTAAACCACCACTAGAGTCACTTCATGTGTGTTCTTTTCCTAAACCACATGGATCCACCAGAGTCATTTTTGTGTGTTCTTTTCCTAAACCACCTCTAGAGTCATTGCATGTGTGTTCTTTTCCTAAACCCTATGGATCCACCAGAGTCATTACATGTGTCTTTCTTTCCTAAACCACCATCAGGGTTATTGCATTTGTGTTCGTTTCCTAAACCACATGAATACACAAGAGTCATTGCATGTGTGTTCCTTTCCTAAACCACATGGATCCACCAGAGTCATTGCATGTGTGTTCCTTTCCTAAACCACGTTGATCCACTAGAGTCATTAAATGTGTGTTCTTTTCCTAAACCACATGGTTCCACCAGTGTCATGTCATGTGTGTTCCTTTCCTAAACCACATGGATCCACCAGAGTCATTGCATGTGTGTTCTTTTCCTAAACCACATGGATCCACCAGAGTCATTACATGTGTCTTTCTTTACTAAACCACCATCAGAGTCATTGCATGTGCCACATGGATACACTAGAGTCATTGCATGTGTGTTCCTTTCCTAAACCACATGGATCCACCAGAGTCATTGCATGTGTGTTCCTTTCCTAAACCACGTTGATCCACTAGAGTCATTGCATGTGTGTTCTTTTCCTAAACCACATTGTTCCACTAGTGTCATTGCATGTGTGTTCCTTTCCTAAACCACATGGATCCATCAGAGTCATTGCATTTGTGCTGTTTTCCTCAACCACATGGATCCACCAGAGTCATTTTGTGTGTGTTCTTTTCCTAAACAACCTCTAGAGTCATTGCATGTGTGTTCTTTTCCTAAACCACATGGATCCACCCGAGTCATTGCATGTGTGTTCTTTTCCTACACCACATGGATCCACCAAAGTCATTACATGTGTCTTTCTTTCCTAAACCACCATTAGAGTCATTGCATTTGTGTTCGTTTCCTAAACCACATGGATACACCAGATTCATTGCATGTGTGTTCCTTTCCTAAACCACATGGATCCACCAAAGTCATTGCATGTGTGTTCCTTTCCTAAACCACGTTGATCCACTATAGTTATTGCATGTGTGTTCTTTTCCTAAACCACATGGATCCACTTCTTTTCCTGAACTACCACTAGGGTCATTCCATGTGTGTTCTTTTCCTAAACCACATCCAGAGTCATTGCATGTGTCTTCACATTCTAATCCATCACTAGAGTCATTGCATGTCTGTTCTTTTCCTTAACAACATGGATCCACTAGAGTCATTTCATGTGCATTCTTTTCCTATACCACCACTAGAGACATTGCATGTGTCTTATTTGCCTAAACCACTACTAGAGTCATTGCATGTGTGTTCCTTTTCTAAACCACATGGATCCACCAGAGTCATTGCATGTGTGTTCTTTTCCTAACCCACATGGATCCACTAGAGTCATTTCATGTGTGTTCTTTTCCTAAACCACCACTAGAGTCATTGCATGTGTCTTCTTTTCCTAAACCACCACTAGAGTCACTTCATGTGTGTTTCTTTCCTAAACCACATGGATCCACCAGAATCATTGCATGTGTGTTCCTTTCCAAAACCACATGGATCCACCAGAGTCATTTCAGATGCGTTCCTTTCCTAAACCACAATGATCCACTAGAGTCATTGCATGTGTTTTCCTTTCTTAAACCAAATGGATCCACTAGAGTCATTGCATGTGTGTTCCTTTCCTAAACCACATGGATCCCCTAGAGTCATTACATGTGTGTTCCTTTCCTAAACCACATTGATCAAATAGAAACATTGCATGCGTATTCCTTTCCTACACCACCATGATCCTCCATAGTCATTGTATGTGTGTTCCTTTCCTAAACCACATGGATCCACCGGAGTCATTACATGTGTCTTTCTTTACTAAACCACCATTAGAGTCATTGCATGTGTGTTCCTTTCCTAAACCACATGTATCCACTAGAGTCATTGCATGTGTGTTCCTTTCCTAAACCACATGGTTCCACCAGTCATTACATGTGTGTTCCTTTCCTAAACCTCGTTGATCCACTGGAGTCATTGCATGTGTGTTGTTTTCCTAAACTACATGGTTCCACCAGTGTCATTGCATGTGTGTTCCATTGCTAAACCACATGGATCCACCAGAGTCGTTGCATGTGTGTTCTTTTCCTAAACCACATGGATCCACCAGAGTCATTTCTGTGTGTTCTTTTCCTAAACAACCTCTAGAGTCATTGCATGTGTGTTCTTTTCCTAAACCACATGGATCCACCAGGGTCATAACATGTGTCTTTCTTTCCTAAACCACCATCAGAGTTATTGCATTTGTGTTCGTTTCCTAAACCACATGAATTCACAAGAGTCATTGCATGTGTGTTCTTTTCCTAACCCACATGGATCCACCAGAGTCATTGCATGTGTGTTCTTTTCCTAAACCACATGGATCTACCAGAGTCATTACATGTGTCTTTCTTTCCTAAACCACAATCAGAGTCATTGCATTTGTGTTCGTTTCCTAAACCACATGGATACACAAGAGTCGTTGTAGGTGTGTTCCTTTCCTAAACCATGTTGATCCACTAGAGTCATTGCATGTGTGTTCTTTTCCTAAACCACATGGTTCCACCAGTGTCATTGCATGTGTGTTCCGTTCCTAAATCACATGGATCCACCAGTGTCAATGCATGTATGTTCTTTTCCTAAACCACATGGATCCAATAGAGCCATTTCATGTGTGTTCTTTTCCTAAACCACCTCTAGAGTCATTGCATGTGTGTTCTTGTCCTCAACCACATGGATCCACCAGAGTCATTTCATGTGTGTTTTTTCCTAAACCACCACCAGAGTCATTGCATATGTCTTCTTTTGCTAAACCACCAGTAGAGTCATTGCATGTGTGTTCCTTTCATAAACCACATGGATCCACCAGAGTCATTGCATGTGTGTTCTTTTCCAAAACCACATGGATCCTTTAGAGTCATTTCATGTGTGTTCTTTTCCTAAACCACCACCAGAGTCATTGCACATGTCTTCTTTTCCTAAACCACCACTAGATTCATTGCATGTGTGTTCCTTTTCCTAAACCACATGGATCCACCGGCATCATTGCATGTGTGTTCCTTTCCAAAACCACAATGATCCACTAGAGTCATTGCATGTTTGTTCCTTTCTTAAACCAAATGGATCCACCAGTGTCATTGCTTGTGTGTTCTTTTCCCAAACCACATGGATCCACTATAGTTATTGCATGTGTGTTCCTTTCCTAAACCACATTGATCCAATAGAGTCATTGCATGGGTATTCCTTTCCTAAACCACCATGATACTCTAGAGTCATTGTATGTGTGTTCCTTTCCTAAACAACATGGATCCACCAGAGTCATTACATGTGTCTTTCTTTACTAAACCACCATCAGAGTCATTGCATGTGTCTTCCTTTCCTAAACCACATGGATGCACCAGAGTCATTGTGTGGGGCCCCGGATTAATCCTCCGGGAATCCCTATTATGCATACAACCATGATCCCATCATCTTCTTCTTGATATCTGACCAAGTCAATAGCCAGGGACAATGCCAGTGAGTACTTTCAATGTACTCGCAAACCACCTCAAGAGAGTAATAATAACACGTGGATATGCAATATGGCTATGGTAGTAGGAGGTCTCCAAGAGAGGTTCTTTTCTCAATTAGTTTCTCTTGTAGATATAGCATCTTAATATCTTTGTTGAAAACTTTTGTAAACCATTTTGGAAACCTTTTTGAAAAGTTTTGGAAAACATTAGGACTAGGTCACCCAGTTGTTCCTTTCTCCCAGTCATCCCACGACCAAACTCCTTCCATTCCTTTCTGACCATCCCATGGTCAAAACCTTTCTCCTTTTCGACCATCCCATGGTAAAAATATTTTCAAAGCTTTTGCTTTTCCGAAATCATTTTTGAAAACAAAACCAGCACCACTCTACAGAAGTTTGTCCAACCCGTCCTTAATCGCGGACACGGCTATTCGAATAGATTTACACTCTGCAGAGGTTGTACACTTTACACACACCATCCGGGTACACTACCCTGATCTTCACCGATCGTGGGTCGAGTAACCAATCAAGACTTTCCGGATGCCCACTCCAATATAAGTGCCTACCCTATGAGTGTTAATCCCCTCAAAACCGGGATGTCGGGTACCTAGGACCAACCGGAGTGCTTTTTCCACTTCTCGAGTGTGCGCTTTCAATGAGGGGCTCATAGTAACGCGTGGAGGCCAGCAGACCCTTCGTTCCTTCTCTAGGTCGATGTCCCACATGGACCTATATCGGAGAAGGCCCACCCTCCAGGGATCCTCGATCCCCTGTAGTTGTTGCGAGGCAGCTTATACCGGAATAAACAAACATCAAATCCACCGCTGTCCCATTTCCAGAGTAATGTGGTTGCACGGGTTAAGTTGTTATAGCTAAACTGCAAAGAACCGGGTGCGTTTTCGTAAAACTTTTTCCTCCAGCTTTCCTTCAACATTTTTGCAAAGAAAAACCGTTTTCTTTCTCAGCATCTCTTGGGAGGTCCCATGTAACACCCTCAAATCGGCCCTATGCAAGTTTTAGCGCTTCCCGCCAAACCCGCATAGAAAAGTTTCAAGGACGCCCACCAGGCACTTTCGTGCGGGTGGAAAACAAAGTAATACCATTACACAACAGTCCTCGATGGGACCCACAGAACAGATATATATACAACAGCGACTCCATGAGTCAAGAATACAGATATAATATACAAAGATCCAAATCACCTTGAAACGATAGAGCGTCCGACTACGGACAAGATGCAAATGGGGCTAAGAGCCCTAAAGAATAACCAATGGCGTCCATAACCCTTCCGAGGCCAAGATGGAAGGGTAACCCTGCTAACGACGTCGATCTCAAACCTGCTAAAACAAAAGGGGTGCCGACAAAGGGCAAAGGAAAAAGAGGAGCGTCAGTACTGAGGCCAGTACACGGCGAGGCTAGAATTCGGCGGCTCTCACCTACATAGGTATGGTGGGCTGAAGCGGCAGCGCAGCGGCAGTAAACAACCTATAGAGACTCGATACAACTGGCGGTTATCAGAGAGGGATAAGAAAGACCTATTCGGATCCAACCTGAAGCTAACACCAAACAAACCCATCCTGGTATTCCCCCTCGAGACCAAACGGGGAGGGCAACCCGAGGAACACACACAGTTGGCAGTTTTATTCATTCGATTATAGTTGCAGGAATTACTAATCAGATATAGATAGCATGAGTCATCCTGATAGCATAAGTAGTGGGTAGTTTTAATCACCATTCCGTTGTAGTTGGAACATTTACTAGTCAGATATAATTGTCCTGAGGAATCCCATAACCCAGTAGTGGTTGGCACTTTTATCAAATTTGATTGGAGTTGCAATACTTACTAAGCAGGTACAGCATGTCGCAAAACAACCCCAGATCCACCAGTTGTTGGAATTTTAATATCCATTCCGTTTTGCATGTGTTTACTAGTCACATATTAAGTCAAATTTATATCACTACTTTAGTTATGCTTGTCTATGATCGAGATACTGTGCTCCAAGTCGTCCATAACCGTGGACACGACTTTCAGAAAGTTTTACCCAGCAGCGGTGCACAAATAGCAACACACACTCGATCAACCTCGGAAAAACCAACTCAAAACCCAACGAGGCATTCACGACAAAGCGATCACAGGATTCATAAAATATTTTAGGGGGCCACCCCACTAAGCTACCCGCAACGAAGTTGGCCGGCTCCGGAACGGACCCAGGGTTTGCGACGACGGCTGTAAACGACTGGGAACCCGAAAATGTGACTGGGCTTGTCGATACCGCGAAAACATGGCGCGATCCAAAACAGTACAAGTGCTCCACGCACAATCTTAAATAAAGCGGTAAAGCATGGCAGAGGTACAGGATAGTAATAAAGCCCCAAACTACTTGTGGTCCCAAGAAATAGAAATGAATCAAGCTCTGGCTCAAGGGGTCCATAAGGCCTCCCGGATGTGGATAGTGCGAAAAATCAAGGAACAGGTATCAAGTACTCGGGGTCCTATGGGACACAAGTGAGCATGGAAGAACCAAATAACATCTATTGCCCACCGATGCCTCTGCATTAGTTATATCTAGCATTTTAATAGTTGTGTTTTAAGTCATGATCATCTCCACCAATAAGCATCTCCACCGTTAAGCATCTGCCAACCTTCCAACAACTGTGGTACTTGACAACACGAGATCGCACCTTAGCAAGAAACTACGACTCGCACGGCCAGCTATCTACCAAACACAGGTAATAGGAGGTGTCCATGGCAATATAGAGGCTGCACGGGATAGAACTGGGGTGCGGATGCAATATTTAATACTTCGGCAGAAGATCCGGCATGATTATGATATGGATGCGAGATGAACAATTTAATATGGGACAGTCGATGATGTCATATTATAAAAATAATGGGGGTCTCGGATAGGGAATCACATTAGGGTTCTGCGAACTTGGGCTCCAGGGGGTTCGTTGTTCGACAGGGTTCGACGGGGGCGCAAACAGCTCGACGGGATCGGTCTCGGACAACGGAAGTAGATCTTGTCGCATCCAGGAAGAAGGACTTGGTTTGGCGTCGGGGGGTGCATCGGATTCGTCCGGGTCAGTGTCGATCTTGTCATCGTGAAGATCTTGTCGGGTCCGAGTATCGGGTCGGTCTTGGCGTTCGGGGTGAAGAACTTGGCGTCCTTGAGGAAGTACTTGGCGTATCCGTGTCAACGATCTTGGCCTCCGGGGTCTTCGAGCCTCGGCCATCGGATTCAGGAAGGAGTGCTTGTCGGGAACCTCCGGTTTGGTACGGTCTTCGGTTCCATGTCGACAACCACATTGTCCATGTCGGGAACTTTGGTTCTTGGCTTCGATTTAACACATAGGGGTTAAACAGACAAAAGGAGTAGAGGCAAACACATTTAACACCCGGGGGTTAAACAGGCAACCAGAGCAGAGGCATGAACTGTGTGCTACAGGAAGGGGTGAAAAAAATGACTATGCAGCAGGGAGGCGAGGGCGACCCGGTGGCACTAGGAGGCTCTGACGTGAGACGACGAGGAAGTCAACCTCGCGGCGGCGGCGCCTGGCTCTCAGGGGGAGGGGGGAGGGAACTCCTAGCGGCGGCGGGGCTTGGCCGGCGGCAGGGCTCGACGACGCACCGGGGCGCGGGGCCGGAGGACGAGCAGAAGCGTCGATTCCTGGGGCGGCCATGGCGCTGGCGGCGAGCAGGAGGCGGTGACCAGAGTGGAGGGGCCGTGGCGGACTCGAGGAGGCAGGCGGGAGAGAGAGGACGGCGAGGCGGGGAACCGCGGCCACGGCGGGGCTTGGTGAGGTCGGTGGCGGGGCTTCGCGACATGGGCCGCGCGAGACTCGAGGGAGAGCGGCTTGACGGGGAAGATCTCCGGCGAGGAGGATGGCGGCGGATCGAGGAAGCCTGGGAACGCGTGCGGGGGATGGGGATCGAGCCCGCGTGGGGCAAGCGACGCACGGGACACGCGGTAGGGGTGGGGCCAGGCGCGGGGCCGGGGTGGCTGTCCATGTGCGGGCAGCGTGGGGGCGCGCGTGGTGGAAAAGGTGGTGGGGTCGGGCGTGGGGCACTGGGGAGTGGGCCAGGCGAGGGGGTTGGGCGTGCGCAGGTGGGCTGCGATGTGTGGCGTGCGTGCTCTGTGTGTGTTGTGTGTGTGGGGTTGTTGGGGAGTTAGGGTGAGGTGGCAGCGGGTGAGTGGTTGGGGGATTGGGACAGGGTGAGGTGGCGACCGGTGATTGGCTAGCGTGAGGTGGCTGGGGCTGGGTAGATTAGGAATAGAACCTGATATTTTAAGACTAGGGTTTTGGAGGTGGCCAACTGGGCTTTCGGGCCTGGCTGGCTGCCTCCCAAAATAATTTAAATATTTCATTTATTAAAAACGAGGCTTTTGCAAACCGTTGCTAGACAACACAAAATAATCCGGAGACCCGGGTTTTAATTTAAATAAAGATGGGGATGTTTAGAAAAGAAAAATCTAGGCGTTTCGAAAATAGTTTAGACAAAAACCATGCAAGATGATGATGATGCTCAAATGCAATGTGGCATGATGACATGAGTATGCGGTCATGATGATGCAATGCACAGAAACATCATGATTTTCTAGTAGTGGTTTTTGCGGGGCGCCACAATTCGACACCACTAGCAATGGATCTCGCCCTCGAGATCCGCCTCATGGTACCGGGGAATAGGCTGATGATCGGATTCTTCTTGCTTTGTGTAGATCCTCGCGACACCACTAACAAGAGGTCGTTGTCCGTGATCGTCGAGAGGACACTCGGTAACAAAGGTCAAAGGTAGAGGTATCAACAAATAAAGCCACCTCTAGCTTCCGCGGACGGAGTATAATTGCTGGATCCACCGATTCAATGTACAAGAGCAAATGATAAGAGTAGTCGGATGGTGATCAGTCCATCGCGCACCCAAACCATTACTCTGCACACGAATAGGAGAATTATGCAACCAACTCTCGGAATCAGACTGAAGATCTCGACAAGCGAGGTTCGGAACAAAGGAGAAATGCAGACTCTGCATCGGATCCGGCATAGAGGATGTCGTCGCGTCAGAAAACACCGGAAGGCACAAACAAGGAACAGAGAGAAGTCCAACAGATGAAGGATTCCTCAGATAGCATGAAGTTCGGAGGTAGAAACACCGTTGCCAAAAGAGGAAGCGAAACCCCGAAGGTACGACAGAAAACCCACCCACGAGAAAACCTGGACTAGAAGAAGGTAAGAGAGTAGATTTAAAACAGACAGAGATAAGAGGAGAACAGCAGAGGGGTAAGGAGTAAAATTAGACCTAATCAGATCTATCCAACCGATTTTGCAAAATAGTTTGACACTCTACTTCGGCCGTTAGCTAGGTTATCCTACAGGCTGGACTTGTGGGGTATAGCAACTGCTGAGCTTTGATACCACTCTGAAATCGGCCCTATGCAAGTTTTAGCGCTTCCCGCCAAACCTACATAGAAACGATTCAAGGACGCCCACCAGGCACTTTCATGCGGGTGGAAAACGAAGTAATACCATTACACAACAGTCCTCGATGGGACCCACAGAACAGATATATATACAACAGCGACTCCATGAGTCAAGAATACAAATATAATATACAAAGATCCAAATCACCTTGAAACGATAGAGCGTCTGACTAAGAACAAGATGCAAATGGGGCTAAGAGCCCTGAAGAATAACCAATGGTGTCCATAACCCTGCCCAGGCCAAGCCGGAAGGGTAACCCTGCTAACGACGTCGATCTCAAACCTGCTAAAACAAGAGGGGTGCCAATAAAGGGCAAAGGAAAAAGAGGAGCATCAGTACTGAGGCCAGTACACGGTGAGGCTAGAATTCGGCGGCTCTCGCCTACATAGGTATGGTGGGCTGAAGCGGCAGCGCAGCGGCAGTAAACAACCCATAGAGACTCGATACAACTAGTGGTTATCAGAGAGGGATAAGAAAGACCTATTCGGATCCAACCTAAAACTAACACCAAACAAACCCATCCTGGTATTCCCCCTAGAGACCAAACAGGGAGGGCATCCCGAGGAACACACACAGTTGGCAGTTTTATTCATTCGATTATAGTTGCAGCAATTACTAATCAGATATAGATAGCATGAGTCATCCTAATAGCATAAGTAGTGGGTAGTTTTAATCACCATTCCGTTGTACTTGGAACATTTACTAGTCAGATATAATTGTCCTGAGGAATCCCATAACCCAATAGTGGTTGGCACTTTTATCACATTTCGTTGGAGTTGCAATACTTACTAAGCAGGTACAGCATGTCGCAAAACAACCCCAGATCCACCAGTTGTTGGGATTTTAATATCCATTCCGTTATAGTTGCATATGTTTACTAGTCACATATTAAGTCAAATTTATATCACTACTTTAGTTATGCTTGTCTATGATCGAGATACTGTGCTCCAAGTCGTCCATAACCGCGGACACGGCTTTCAGAAAGTTTTACCCTGCAGGGGTGCACAAATAGCAACACACACTCGATCAACCTCGGAAAAACCAACTCAAAACCCAACGAGGCATTCACGACAAAGCGATCACAGGATTCATAAAATATTTCAGGGGGCCACCCCACTAAGCTAACCACAATGAAGTTGGCCGGCTCCAGAACGGACCCAGGGTTTGCAACGACGGCTGTAAACAACTGGGAACCCGAAAATGTGACTGGGCTTGTCGATACCGCGAAAACGTGGCGCGATCCAAAACAGTACAGGTGCTCCACGCACAATCTTAAATAAAGCGGTAAAGCATGGCATAGGTACAGGATAGTAATAAAGCCCCAAACTACTTGTGGCCCCAAGAAATAGAAATGAATCAAGCTCTGGCTCAAGGGGATCCATAAGGCCTCCCGGATGTGGATAGTGCGAAAAATCAAGGAACAGGTATCAAGTACTCGGGGTCCTACGGGACACAAGTTAGCATGGAAGAACCAAATAACATCTATTGCCCACCGATGCCTCTGCATTAGGTAGATCTAGCATTTTAATAGTTGTGTTTTAAGTCATGATCATCTCCACCAATAAGCATCTCCACCGTTAAGCATCTGCCAACCTTCCAACAACTGTTGTACTTGACAACACGAGATCGCACCTTAGCAAGCAACTACGACTCGCAAGGCCAGCTATCTACCAAACACAGGTAATAGGAGGTGTCCATGGCAATATAGAGGCTGCACGGGATAGAACTGTGGTGCGGAAACTAAAGCATCGCGACACAGATAACAATAGATCAACAGGAGGAAATAAAGACTATAAATGCAAAATACGTAGAAGGGGGAGAGATGCTCGCCTGGGAAACACTGCCGACGGATCATATCCGGAGAACTTGTCGATACTCGCATCAACTCATCGGCCTAATCCGCGAAGAAGCAAACACTAGAAGAAACACCGGATGCCATATTTAATACTTCGGCAGAAGATCCGGCATGATTATGATATGCATGCGAGATGAACAATTTAATATGAGACAGTCGATAATGTCATATTATAAAAATAATGGGGGTCTCGGATAGGGAATCACATTAGGGTTCTGCGAACTTGGGCTCCAGGGGGTTCGTTGTTCGACAGGGTTCGACGGGGGCGAAAACGGCTCGACGAGATCGGTCTCGGACAACGGAAGTAGATCTTGTCGCATCCGGGAAGAAGGACTTGGTTTGGCGTCACGGGGCGCATCGGATTCGCCCGGGTCGGTGTCGATCTTGTCGTCACGAAGCTCTTGTCGGGTCCGAGTATCGGGTCGGTCTTGGCGTTCGGGGTGAAGAACTTGGCGTCCTCGAGGAAGTACTTGGCGTTCGGGGTCTTCGAGCCTCGGCCATTGGATTCAGGAAGGAGTGCTTGTCAGGAACCTCCGGTTTGGTATGGTCTTCGGTTCCATGTCGACAACCACATTGTCCATGTCGGGAACTTTGGTTCTCGGCTTCGATTTAACACGTAGGGGTTAAACAGACAAAAGGAGTAGAGGCAAACACATTTAACACCCAGGGGTCAAACAGACAACCAGAGCAGAGGCATGAACTATGTGCTACAGGAAGGGGTGAAAAAAATGACTATGCAGCAGGGAGGGGAGGGCGACGCGGTGGCACTGGGAGGCTATGACGCGAGACGATGAGGAAGTCAACCTCACGGCGGTGGCGCCCGGCTCTCAGGGGGGAGGGGCGAGGGAGCTCCTGGTGGCGGCGGCGCTTGGCAGACTCGGGGAGGCAGGCGGGAGAGAGAGGACGGCGAGGCGGGGAACCGCGGCCACGACGGGCCTTGGTGAGGTCGGCGGCGGGGCTTCGCGACTCAGGCCGCGCGAGACTCGAGGGAGAGCGGCTGGACGGGGAAGATCTCCGGCGAGGAGGATGGCGGCGGATCAAGGAAGCCTGGGAACGCGTGCGGGGGATGGGGATCGACACCGCGTGGGGCAGGCGACGCGTGGGACACGCGGTAGGGGTGGGGCCAGGCGCGGGGGCCGGGGTGGTTGTTCGCGTGCGGGCCGCGTGGGGGCGCGCGCGGTGGAAAAGGTGGTGGGGCTGGGCGTGGGGCACTAGGGAGTGGGCCAGGCGGGGGGGGGGGGGGTGTGGGCGTGCGCAGGTGGGGTGCGATGTATGGCGTGCGTGCTCTGTGTGTGTTGTGTGTGTGGGGTTGGTGGGGAGTTAGGGTGAGGTGGCAACGGGTGAGTGGTTGGGGGATTGGGACAGGGTGAGGTGGCGACCGGTGATTGGCTGGGGTGAGGTGGCTGGGGCTGGGTAGATTAGGTTTGGGTAGATTAGGAATAGAACCTGATATTTTAAGACTAGGGTTTTGGAGGTGGCCGGCTGGGCTTTCGGGCCTGGCTGGCTGCCTCCCAAAATAATTTAAATATTTTATTTGTTAAAAACGAGGCTTTTGGAAACCGTTGGTAGACAAAACCAAATAATCCGGAGACCCGGGTTTTAATTTGAATAAAGACGGGGATGTTTAGAAAACAAAAATCTAGGCGTTTCGAAAATAGTTTAGACAAAAACCATGCAAGATGATGACGATGCTCAAATGCAATGTGGCATGATGACATGAGCATGCGGTCATGATGATGCAATGCACAGAAACATCGCGATTTTCTAGTAGTGGTTTTTGCGGGGGGCCACATCCCACCTCACCAAGGTTTTATCATAAAACATTTAGTAAAACTTTTTCCGAGGGTCTTCTCATCCTCTAGCTTTGCTTTGGCTAAAACAGGGTCTCCAATGGGGTATGGTGTAATACACCATCTATTCTACTAGGGACAAGTAGGTGTCACGAAAGGGGTTGTACTTAATAGTACGAAAGTGTAATAGTTCAGAGGAGCCAAACCACTACCACATATACATCAACTGTCGTCGGATTGAGGACAAGTACGCCATGAGGGGGTCCTCGAGGCGTGCGGGAGAGAGGGGTGTGAGACGTACGGTGTTCCGGGACGGTGAGCACACAAGTTTACCCAGGTTCGAATCCGCCAGCTTCGGACGGAGCCTACTCCTGCTAGGAATCCAGTAATACGGCAAAGCCAGAATATGGGTTACAAGGGTTTCGCATGTGCGATGTGAGATTGTAGACTATTGAGGTTATTTGGTGTTGCCCGAAAGGCTCTCCCTAGGACGGCTTATATAGATATCCGGCCTAGGGTTTACAGGAGAGATCAATCCGGCTACGACTAAGAGTTGGTTACAGAGTACATCTTGAACTACAAGTAACATTATGGGCCTAAGTCGGTAAGTCTTCTAGGTCTTCCTATAGCCGGATTGGACTCCGTCTTCTCTCTCTAATTGGGCCGCCCGTGAAGCAAAGCTCTAACCCGAAGTGGCCACCCTGGTCAGTGAGGAACTGTGAGGATACCCGGAAAGTATACCCCCAACAGTAGCCCCCGGAGGCCTCCAAGATCCAAAGTCAGATTTTATCATCGTCTAGCCTGATCTTCGGCTTGCAGAATCTTGAAGGGTTCCTGAAACTTCACAACAAAAAATACGATCGGGGTCTTACAAGTAAGTCGGACCTTGCAATTGGTTACTCGGATTTTCCAACTGGCTTTTAAACTAAGCCGGAACTTGGTTTCTAACGCGACCTGACACAAGCATGGTCAAGTCACGTCATCTCATAGACATTTCGTCAGCACGACCGTTGGTGGGTCCACGGTTCTCGGAACCGAGGCGCCGTTTCAATGCGTGCGTGGAGATCGAGGCGACGCAATCATCGCGCGGGCCCTTCCCAGTTCTTTCCATGATGCGTGGCGGTTACACTGTAGCGTTTACACGAATCTTGGCGCAGGCAAGTGGTATAAGGGGTTTAGATTTCTTCTTCTCATCCCCACCAGTCCTTTGCTGTTCCTTCCTTCCCAATCTTCCCACACGCCCAGAGCCTCCTCGTCCTCCTTCCACAGAGCTCCTAGCGCCGCCACTTTAAGGTCACCTTTTCCACCGGAGAAAAAATGGCTTCATACTCTTCTTCCTCTTTGGCAGCGGCGGTGGCGGCAGCGTCGGCGGAAGCAGCTACGGAGAAGGAGAGCTTCCGGGGAATCTGGATCCCCTGCGCCCTCGACGAAGACGGCTTCAAAAACATGGAGAAGGAGGGGCTTCTCGTCCTCGGCGACTGGCAGACCGGCTCCGGCGAAACCATCCCCAATCCGCGCGAGGGCGAGCGCGTCCACTTCGGCACCCATCTGGACCGAGGTTTGTCCTTTCCTCCCTCGGGGTTCTTCTCCGAGGTGATTGACCAATGGAGTTCAACTCCATAATCTTCCTCCCAATTCTCTTCTAGAAATGAGCGCATATGGTGCGCTTTGCGAGGGCTTTCTTAGCATTAGGCCGAGTTTGCTTCTATTCCGATACTATTTCCATGTCCGGAGAAATTCCATTACTGCCGGTGTTCCTTATATCACCGGTACCATTAGTTTTTCTGTTAGACGAGACCGGGCATATCCCAAATTTTTTTCCAGTGACTCGGTCAAACAATGGCTAGCCACTTTTTTCTACCATAGGGATATTCTGGCTCCCGGCAAAGCTACTGCTTTGCCGGCTTTTGTCGACGGAGCCGCCACAACCCAGCCTTCCTGGGACGAGGCTGCTCCGGCTCTCACCGACGATCTGATCCTCGCTAAGAGGCGGATCGAATATCTTATCAAGCACAAGGGTCTGATGGGATCTGACTTGGTCCAATGCTGGGTCTCACGTCGGATCCAGCCACTTCAGTACCACGGGGATAGACTGATGCACTCCATCACGTCTTCCAAAAAATACTCTCTCCGCATCAGCCCCAAAGCCTACACCGCCCAAGGTTACATAAGCCAGATCAAGCAGTAAGCTTCCATCAGTACACCTTTTACGTGTTTCAATCTTTAAGTTATATACTGCAATGCTAATATGTTTTCTTGTTTTCAGCTTGCTGATCTCCCCGAGTCAGAGCTTGCTCCACTCGAAGGATATCCTCCTCAGGAGACCTTGCGCTCAAGAAGCGCAAATCTCCGACAGTGGCTGTTGGCACAAAGGAAGTGCCCGTTGTGAAGAGGTAACTTTCATTCACAATTTTTGCCTTTTTACCTTTCTCGAATTTCTTTCTGAGATGTAATGTTTCCGAATTTACTACATTCGTAGAGGAAAGCCTCTCATCAAGGGTAAGGGGAAAGGGATTCCTGCGAAGCCCCTACGACAGACGAAGCTTACCATAGCTTCCCCTGCCGCGGTCCTCCGACTCCTGCCCATCAACCTTCTACAACATCGGCGATTACTCCTTCTCCAGTTGTTGTAGAAGATCCGGCTCCTCCAACGGCACCTGTGATCCGGCTCCTCCAACGGCTTCTCCAGTCACTGTGGGTGCGTCTGCTCAAGATAAGGGTGAACCCTCTTCGGGTAATGATCCCTCGGCCGAAGTCTTTGCCGACAACCTCCTCAGCAACCCCGGACTTGCCATGTTTGGCTTATCCCAGAAATCTGCAGAGGAGATCCAGCGGCTGGCCAGGCAAGTCCTGGACAAAAGCCATCTATCCCCTGAAGAGGAAGCGCAATAAGCAGAGGACGTCAAGTTCTCTGACCTTCTCGCTCAAGTCCGCCTTCGCGACGAGAGGATCAGGACTGGTGAGCTTCCAACAGCCCCAGTAATTCCTCTTACCCTCGCTGAGAAGGTGGCAGCTGAAGTGAATGCGGGGTTAGACAAACTCACCCGCAAGCAATATGTATGTCGGAATTCCAACTCTTGTTTTTTACCTTATGTTATATCATATACTCTAGCCCCCAAGCATGAAGTAGGATATATAAATCCGGGTTTATGCTTTCATTAGGATGCCAAAGAACGAACTAGTGTAGCCCCCAAGGCTCGTGCTGATATTTAGCAAAAAATATTAGCCTGAGTCTTAAGTAGCTTTCTGACTTTGGGTATTCTGACTTACAAAAAGTATGTACCTATCACCAGGAATTATTAACCAATGTTTGTAATAAGCAGAGAGAGATCAAAGCTCTCCGGCTTAAAAATGATGAGCTCAAGGTAGCCAAGGATGAAGCCGAAGGTAAACATTTTGAGATTCAAACCTTGTCTTTTGCTTTTTCAATGTTGAATTTTTCTGAACTGTTGTTCTTTTTGACTTTCAGCGTTGATGAAACAATCCATCGCTATGATTGAAGAGGCCGAGAATCTCAAGACCTTGGTGGTGGAGAACAAAGGACTTCGCCAAGAGCTGGAAAAGCTTAAGGCGGATCATGAAACGAGCATAGCTCAAGTCCTGGAATCCTCCTCCATGGCCACTGAAGAGCATGATCGCAAGATTGCCGCTCAAGATAAAGTTATCTCGGACCTCAGGAATGAGGTTGGCAGAGAGAAGGATATCTCCCAGGCACTCCGGGCTGAACTCCAGAGTATCCGGGAGGAGAAAGCCAAGATTGACGATGTCATTCTTGGTATGTTCCATCTATCTGACTTATCATTTCTTCGACTTTCATCAATGTCGGTTTTTTCTTATCTTTATTTTGTGTATAGGACCTCTGAACTTGACGGACTCCTCCTCGTCCGAACCCCGCACTCACCGGCTTACCCAAGTCGGTGATCTTCTTCATGACTACCGCCAGTCACTTGAGGACACTGGCAAGTCTCTCAGGATTACGGACATGCCAAGCATGTCGGACTTCCAGGTGCGGGAGAAGGCCAAGGAGATGCCGCAGCTCGTTCGGGACTGGAACATGTCCTACGCGCGGACTGCTGCGCAGAACGCTCTCACCATGGTCATGAGCCACCATGGAAACATGGAGATATGGCAAGTGACCAGAGGGTACTGCAAGGTAGACGAAGACGGCCAGGAGCAAGACCTTCAAGCCATCATGCACTCCTGCGCCGGATATGGGTGCCACGTAGCTGATCTGACCAGCTACGAGATCCCCTTCTTCAACCGCGTAGATACCCCGCCACCTCCTCCAGAAGAAACCGAAGAAGCTTCCGACGATGAATGGACCACCTCGGATCCGGACATCTCGGAACGATATAAAGGCGGAGTAACCAACTAGCCGGCAACTCCTTCATCTCCTCCTGCATCATAGACCACAGACTCATGTATTATTCTGTGAAAGAACATGATGCGCTTGTAAATATTAAGTACTATGACTTTTGCTAGTTCTAAGTTTTTTATCTATTCAACACTTTTTGTCTTAGATTTTTTGTGTGCCTGAAATTTTTTCATAAGCACTTAGAATTTTCAGCCTCTACTTATCATTTATCTGGCTTTCCGCCTCGTCCCTTTCGTGAGCCGGCTAAACCTTCAGCCGGAAACTTTGCCGAGCAACGGAGCTCAATTGCTAAACCAGTTTAAACTCGAAAACAAAGCCGGCTTCCAGTACCAGCAATCAGACAAATAACCCAAGTAAAGACTAGAATCTTTTTTAGAGTTATACCCGAAGGTAGCAGTTTTAGAATCGGAAATATAAACCAGAACAAACATGAGCATAAAGTACTTTCAAGCATTCTGGGATTTTCGACTATGACATGATCATTAGGAAATAAGATGGTAAAAACTTCTCAGGAAAACTTTGAGGTAACCAAAACTTTTATTTCTCATAGAACATGTACATATGTATGATTACAAAGAAGGATAAACTAAGAATATCAGGGACGTAGCTGAGCAATATTCCACGGTCTGTCTAACTCATCTGGATTTGTACTACCTCCAGCTCTCTTTCTCTTCTTAGTAGCAGGTCTTTCTTTGACTGGCCTCATGTCAGTTAAGTAGTACAACCCATTGTGCAGTACTCGACTAACTAAAAAGGGCCCTTCCCATACTGGGGAAAGTTTGTGCTTTCTTTGTTGCACAAGCCGGAGAACCAAATCACCTTTATTGAAAGATCTAGTTTGGAATATCTGGCTATGATACTTGCGTAACTTATGCTGATAGGCTATAGATCTCATTTCAACAACGACGCGAACTTCTTCGACTAAGTCGAGATCATTTTGTCGAGAAATCTCGGCATCCTCCTCGATATACGTGGCCACTCTAGGAGAATTATGAATTAAATCACTAGGAAGAACTGCTTCTGTGCCATATACCAAGAAGAAAGGTGTATATCCTGTTGACCTGTTCGGAGTTGTTCGTAAACTCCAAATTATAGAGGGTAGTTCCTCTGCCCAAGCCCCCGCAGCACGTCTCAGTGGTGCTTCAAGTCTTGGTTTCAAGCCTTGTAGAATTAAACCATTTGCTCTTTCGACTTGTCCGTTAGCCTGTGGATGTGCGACTGACGCAATGTCAAGCCAGATATTTTGCTCATCGCATAATTTAGCCAACTCTCCCATGGAAAAATTACTCCCATTTTCGGTGATAATGCTATGCGGATAACCATACCGGATTATAACATCCTCGAAAAATCTTTTGGCTGTTGCTCCATCACAACTAGTAACAGGTTTAGCCTCGATCCATTTCGTGAATTTATCCACCATCACTAAGAGGTGAGTAAATCCACTTGGAGCTCGTTTAAAAGGTTCTACCATATCAAGCCCCCAGACCGCAAAAGGCCATGTTATAGGTATTGTTCGCAGCTGATCAGCCAGAACATGAGCTTGCTTGGCGTACTTTTGGCAGCCTTTGCATGTCTTGATTAACCGTTCGGCATCTACCTAAGCTGTAAGCCAGAAAAATACATGTCGAAAAGCTTTTGCCACTAGAGATTTGGCTGCAGCGTGGTGACCACACTCACCTTCGTGGATTTCTCTTAAGATTTCCACTCCTTCCGGAGATACACAGCGCTGAAAAACCCCAGAAACACTCCGTTTATAGAGATCACCTCTAACAATAGTATAGGCTTTTGCTCGTCGGATAATCTGCCGGCTCAGCACCTCGTTTTCGGGTAATTTGCCTTCTACCAAGTAATCGAGGTAGGGTTGAGTCCAGCTGGGAATTACAGCCAGAACTGCTATTAAAGGTGAGTCGAATTTGGTCGGATATTCCTCATCTACTCCCTTTATCGAGGGAACTTTGAGGTGCTCTAAAAATGCGCCATCCGGAACCTCTTTCCGCGCAGAGCCTATTCGAGATAGTGCATATGTTCCTCGTTTTCTGCTCGAGGGATGTGTTGAACTTCAAACCCTTCGAACGATTTAGATAGATCATCCACGATAGCTTTATATGCTGCCATGTGCTTTTTTGCATTACAAATATCTGAGACTTGCAGAGCAACAAGATCCGAATCTCCGTAACACATCAAACGTCGGATGCCGATATCCTTAGCAATCCGGATTCCATGCAGCAGTGCTTCATACTCGGCAATGTTGTTTGTCACTGTGAAGTGGATCTGCAACACGTATAAAAGTTTATCTCCTTGGGATGATTTGACCACCACGCCAGCCCCCAAGCCCCCTCGAGCCTTAGACCCGTCGAAAAAGAGGGTCCAATATTCCGACTAAGGGAGGACCATGTTCTCCTTGGTCTCTGTCCAATCAGTGACAAAGTCAGCAAGGATCTAGGATTTGATTGCTGTCCGGGGTTTGTACTCAATATCAAAAGATGCAAGCTCTATACCCCATTTGGCGACGCGTCCTGTGGCATCGCTATTGTTGATTATATCTCTCATGGGAGCTTTGCTCACCACGGTAATTGGATGCTCCTGAAAATAGTGTCGTAACTTAAGAAAGCTAGAAAAACACCGTAAGCCAACTTTTGATAGTGCGGATACCGCTGTTTTGATTCTGTCAGGACCTCGCTGACAAAGTATGTCGGACGCTGCACCAGGTGCTCCTGATTTCCTTATGGTCTCTCTACCACCATAACTAAACTTACAACCTTATTTGTCGCAGCAATGTAAAGCAACTTCGGTTCCTGAGGTTCCGGCGCTGCAAGGATAGGAGCAGATGAGAGTACTTTCTTCAGGTCTTGTAGTGCAGCTTCAGCTTCGTCAGTCCAGACAAAATCCTTGGTCTTCTTTAGGAGTTTGTATAATGGTGCGAATCTTTCACCAAGCCGGCTTACAAATCGACTGACTGCAGCAATGCAACCAGTTAATCTTTGTACGTCCTTCAGGCGAGTTGGCCTAGAAATATTGAGAATAGCCTTGATCTTGTCGCGGTTCACCTCTATACCTCTTTGAGATACGATAAAACCTAACAACTTTCTGGCTGGTATTCCAAAGAAACATTTCTTCGGGTTAAGCATGATGTTGTATTTTCGTAAATTGGCGAACGTCTCCTCCAAGTCGGAAATCAATGTTTCCTTCTTTTTGGACATGACCGCGATATCATCCACGTATGCATGTATATTACGTCTGAGTTGATCATGGAGGCAACGCTGCATCGTGCGCTGCTACGTAGCTCCTGCGTTCTTCGGCCCAAAGGGCATCGTAACATAACAGAAGGTTCCGAAGGGGGTTATGAATGATGTTTTGATTTTGTCAGATTCCTTTATCCGGATTTGGTGATAACCGGAATATGCGTCAAGAAAACAGAGGAGTTCCGAGCCTGCCGTAGAATCGATAACTTGATCAATTCTAGGCAGAGCGAACGGATCTTTTGGACAAGCCTTGTTCAAGGCAGTATAATCAACGCATATCCTTAAATTAGTGGTGTCCTTTTTAGGGACCATTACAGGGTTGGCCGACCAGTCAGTATGGATGACCTCTTCTATGAATCCGGCTAACTCGAGCCGTGCTAATTCCTTAGCTATTTCCTTATGCATTTCATCACCAAACCGTCGTAAGGACTGTTTGACAGGTTTACCGTTCGGGTTTACATTTAGAGATTGCTCGGCAAGTTCCCTAGTTACTCCGGTCTTGTCAGATGGCTGCCATGCAAAGATATCTTGATTTGTTTGGAGGAACTTGACGAGCGCGCTTTCCTATGCGCTACTTAGGCCTACGCCTATCTGGGTCACCTTGGAGGGGTCATCATCCTTCAACGGTGTCGTCTTCGTCTCTTCTGATCCCTTGAACTCCGGATTTGGCTTTGTCACCTCCTTCTTCGTCGCGGGCATCTCGGACGGATCTATGCTCTTCTTGATCTCCTGGTACTCCTGGGCGTGCAGCACGGCTTCGGCAAAGGCGGCATTTCCATCCTCGCACTCTCGCGCCTTCTTCGGCTCTCCCCTGATGGTGATCACGCCATTGGGACCTGGAATTTTCATCATATTGTAAATGTAACACGGACGAGCCATAAAAGCCTAGTAAGCCGGACGTCTGAATATAGCGTGGTATGCACACTTGAACGGGACCACTTCGAAGGAAAGTGCCTCCATCCAATAATTCTTTGGTGTTCCAAAAGTAACATCCAAAGTGATCTCTCCCAGGGAATTAGCTTGTCTTCCTGGGACAACTCCGTGAAAGATCACAGAGCTATGGTTCAACTGTGTTTCCGAGATCTTCATCCGGCGTAGCGTTTTGACATAGAGAATATTGATGCTGCTACCACCGTCCATGAGGGTCTTGGAGAAACCATAACCGTCAATAAGTGGATTGACGATTAATGCGTATTTTCCTCGCCTCTGTAGCTTAGGCAGGTGATCAGCACGGTCAAACGTTATTGCCACTTCCGACCAGTCCAGATACTGAGGGACAACCGGAACTGTTGCGTTGAGCTCGTGGAGAACTACTTTCTTGACCTTTGCGGGTTAAGATCCGAGGAAGGTGACGTAAGTGTCCTTGGTGGGAAAAGTTTTCTTCCCTTCCGACTTGGGATTTGAAGCATCGGCTTCCTCCATGTCAGAATCTTCCTTGGTCTCTTTGTCCTTTTCGGGATTTTTCTTTCCCTTCTTCCGCTTAGCTTTGTAGCCCGCGGTATCATCTCTCTTGATGTCATCGTTAAAACGACATTCAGCATTGGTGTGGGACGAGCCCCCATTGGCATCCAAGTGATGGACACATGGGTTATTGGCTATGTCGGCCCAAGTGTAGGTTTTGCCTGGTTGTTGTTCTCCTCTACCTTGGACCCTTGATGTCCCACGGCCATGCCCGCGGCCACCGCCACGTCCTCCTCGTCCTCCAGACCTAGAACAGTAGTGACTACTGCTGTCTCCATGTTGGGTTTTTCTTCCGAGGTATTTTTGCGTTTCTGAGTTTGTTGCTTTGGTTGTTTTGCCGACTGAGGCACAGCTAGGACATTGAGTAATCCCTCTGCGTCGTCGTCAGCATCTGCATACTTGCTCGCTGTTTCTATCATCTCTCCCAGATCAGTAACCTTGTCACACTTCAAGCGATGGCGCAGTAAACCAATTGGGAGACCTACAATGAAAGCTTCAATCGCAGTTTCTCCGGCTTTCTGGGTGCAACGCTGTAGGTCTCCAACCGTACAGGGCCTCCGATATGTACCTTCGAAATTCCGAAAGAACGCACTTTTTAAGTGATACCAGTTGTGGATGGTGTTCGCCGAAAGTTCATTGATCCATGATCGCGCCGGCTTCCGCAACATAAGTGGGAGATATCGGGTTGCGACCAGGCTGTTTCTGCCTTTGGCGATGCAGCAAGCTTGGAAGAAATCATGTAACCAGGTGTCTTGCCGAGCAATGCCGTCATAGGCTTGGATGTGTCTTGAGATAGCAAATCCTTCCGGGAATTTTGTAGCTCTGATGCGTGGTCCGAAGCACTTTGGGCCCACATACACGTCATCGTTTTCGTAGCGCCGAGCCTCTATGTTGGAGTTGATCCTGTGCCTTGCGTCATTTGGGGATAGGGATCGTCCCAAATATTGGCTGTGGCTGCGGTGCCTTGGAGCCGGACTTCGGCTTCTGCCACCACCTCCTCCGCCATGTCGTCCTCCTTGACCTCCTTGGGGCCGTTGTGATAACTGTGCTACGGAGAGGGTGGGGCAGCTGGGTTGTTTCCGGCTGATCGCCAGCCTCCGTCCGGAGCGTCATTATTCCGGTTCCGGGGAGGTTCTTGACTATGACGACCCCCTGCCGGCTCGTGCCAGCGTGGTTTCCATCGTTCCTTCGTCTGTCGTTCCTACCATGGTGAGGCTCAGCTGGACGGTTTTCGTGTCTAGGAGGTGGCATTTTCTGACGATGATCCTCCCGACGTTTCTCTTTATCTTCTCCTTTTCGTGGAGGATTCCTCGGAATTAGTGCAACGATCGCGTCTTTCTCGGCTGCTGGAGCGAAGTTGCTCCAATTATGTGTAGTTCTGCGGTGCTGCCCCGACGATCCGGTTCTTGAATAATTGTCTTCCCTGCGTTCAGGGTGACGATGTTGCGCCCGATCATAGTGGGATCTTACGTCAGCCCATGCCGGATCTGTGCGACATTGGTCGGAATTCGAGACCAGCTTTTGGCTTCCAGACAGGGTGAATTTTTGCTGCTCCAGTCCCTTATTGAGTAGCTTGATACCCAAACGTATCTCCTCTGGTCCTGTATTAGCCGATAGAATTTCGCGAGCTGCCACGGTATTTTGCACTGGTGTTGGGTAAACCCAATCTCCGTTGCTATCCTTCCGTGGCTTCCCCATTTCATCTCCAAAAAGGATGGCACGAACACGTGGGAATTGGTTGTCATCTATGTGACGCTTCCGTGTCTTCTGATGTAGACGGGTCATGTACTCCTTGTTTGACATGCGCTTCTTCTCCACCTCGATGTTTTTGGCTTCATCAAGGAGTTGTTGACGATGCGCTTCTAGGGCCTGGGCCCTTTCGTCCAGCTCATCTGCAGTCAGTTCTGTAGCTGTAGGGATAGGTGTGGTTAATGCGGCATCGATGAGTTTACGCGCACCTTCAGTGATCACGTGTCTATCCACCGATGCTTCTTTTTTCGGCTCGTCTGGGATTAGTGCTCCATCCGAGTCTTCGTCGTATTCCTCGACAATCACCTCCTCTGCCAGAGGGTCTTTTGCTAGGGTCTTGTTTTTCTTGTTCTTGTTCTTTTCCTTCTTGGCAGCGCTGGTAGCAAAGACGGCTTTGGGTCCGTTTCCTGGAGTCAAGCTCTGATCGGTACTTTCGGATATTTGGACTTCGGGATTGTCTCCGACGTCCATGTCATCCTGCGTTTCGGGAGAGTGTTCCCCGGATCCTTCATCCATGGCTTCTCCATCCTCTGCAGCTTTGGAGTTGTACTCCTCTTCATATTCCATGGAGAACTTTCGGAAATCTGCCGACCTCATGGATTCATCCGAAGATGCGGGAACGTCGGTGTTTGTTCCAATTGCCTCCAGCACCGAGTCGGTGTTTTCTCCAGCATCGGCAGAGCCGGATCCGGATCCAACATATCTGACGAAGTGCGATGCGTGCTTCCTGAGGTACTTGGGGCTTTCGCGATCAGCCATATTGAAACTTTCAACGGTTTCGAGGATTGCATCTGCGCTAGCACCTTGCAGTATCATACACCTTAGTATGTACCTGAGGAAAGGCCTATCTGTCCCGACATCGTTAGAGTCGGAATCAGTTTCGTTGATGTGCTCCTCCTCGATTTCGACTTCCATGGGTGGGTCGATCTGGGATCCGGCTTCTCTAGGGAGATCCACTCCAGATTCAACTTGGACCGTGCAGTGTTCTTCAGTCTCGGATTTCTCCACTATCTCCGCAATTGGTGCGGGTTGGGTAGGGTTAGGGTTTTCTGAGATCCGGAACTCTGCCACCTCTGCGGACAAAGGGGGCCCAGAAGATTCTTCTGCCTCTATCATCACTGCTGGGGTGGGTTGGGCAGGTTCAGCGAAACCGATGTAAACATCGATCTCGCCAAAAGACATGATAGTATAGGCAGTAACGGCCTCCCTAGCCGGAATCCAAGTTTCGTCGAGAAAAATGAGAGGGATGTCGCTAGCGTAGAGGATGAGACCGACGGCGATCGTCTCACCGATTCCGATTCTTGCAGATTCCGCTCGGAACGCAGATCCGAAGCTCACTTTCCCCACGGTGGGCGCCAATTGTCGTTGGATTGAGGACAAGTACGCCATGAGGGGGTCCTCGAGGCGTGCGGGAGAGAGGGGTGTGAGATGTATGGTGTTCCGGGATGGTGAGCACAGAAGTTTACCAGGTTCGAATCCGCCGGCTTCTGCTAGCAATCCAGTAATACTGTAGAGCCGGAATATGGGTTACAAGGGTTTCGCATGTGCGATGTGAGATTGTAGACTATTGAGGTTATTTGGTGTTGCCCTAAAGGCTCTCCCTAGGACGGCTTATATAGATATCCGTCCTAGGGTTTACAGGAGAGATCAATCCGGCTACGACTAAGAGTTGGTTACAGAGTACATCTTGAGCTACAAGTAACATTATGGGCCTAAGTCGGTAAGTCTTCTGGGCCTTCCAGTAGCCGGATTGGACTCCGTCTTCTCTCTCTAACTGGGCCGCCCGTGAAGCAAAGCTCTAACCCGAAGTGGGCCACCCTAGTCAGTGAGGAACTGTGAGGATACCTGGAAAGTATATCCCCAACATCAACATATAGTAAAACAATGCAGTGTTAATAAATAGTAGATAAAACATGCATCAGTAAAATAGTAGGACAAGGCTTATGAGCAAGAAGGTGGCTTGCCTGATGATCAGCAATATAGCAGTACGTCCCTGTACTTCTTCTTTAGATAACCTAGAATACCAATACCAATAATAAATACCACTTCTTCTGTTCTCCGATTACATCGCAACTATCGTCGTCATGAGGCACACATGCAAGCAAGCAAGAGCACAATCAACACCAGGTATACCATCAACAATACATACAGAAAGCAACTAAATAATACCAAACTAAGATTTAGAAGGTTTTGAGAGGATTTGATTTAAAAGGTGGAGATGGCCTTGGAGAAGGGAATGAACACCCCTTAGCGTTTATTGTCGAGGAAGTACCTAAGAGGGGGTTTTGTACCAAGGACATAGTATGTATGATACCATGGGCTAAAAATGATACCAACCTATAGGATTTGATAAAATGAAGCCAACAAAAGTGGTTTCACTATTTTATCACTTTTCTTGAAATACTTATGAATATTCTAGTGATAAAGGTTCTAGTTTTAGGAAATAATTCACCAGAAAGGTTATGGAGCTCCAAAATTTATTTCCTTGGATGGTTAGGTAACGATTGATGTACTTGTTCACAGAGAGTTGGAAACATTCCAAAATAATTACCAGAATGCCCTCAGGAAATTCCCAAAGGCAGTTTTGTAGACAACTTGTCTTTTTCACGATATTTAATCTACAGAGGCTTTTGATATGAGGTAAAGGGAAATGGATAAGTATTGCAAATAACACCCAGTACCAACTTGAATAACTCTTTTTGGAGTTGCGAATCTACTGTAGTGATTTATCTAGTGAAAACACTAGGGACATAAATGTTTATTTCACCAAAACTCAACAGGAGTTCCAAAAATTAAGGTCTCCTAGGTTTAGTTAGATATGGATGTAGATAATCCATTAGATCTAGAATTAGGGTAAAAGCTATCATGGATTGGCCTAGGGAATTTCCTAAAGACAGAATATGATTAATATTGTCATTTTTATATCTTCCGATCTATAGTTCCACTTAGCTAGAGACAAGGTCTATTGGATAGGTATATGAACTACCTTTCATAGGCACTTTGAATCATATCATTTCGGTATGTACAACTCACTTGGGAAATTATTTAGTGAAAAGGATACAGTTTAGTGGATTTAATGCCAGTAAATAATAAAAATTATTTTTGTCAAGTGACCAGTCGTGCATGTTGCACAAAACGCACATGAACATGATAAAAAAATTATTTGGCCGAAATACCCCATTTTATATTTTCATATGGATTTAAACAGGTCAGGTAATCAATAGATATAGTAAAAGGAATTTGAAAAGGAAAAAGGGGCAGGGGCTGCTGGGCTTGATCTGCGGAGGGATGGGCCGAGCCAGGGGGATTCGGCCCACTGGGGCGAAGGCGCGCGCGGGAGGTGTTTCAAACCATTGACGGCCAGGGCCCAGCGGTCAGAGAGGGTGGAGGGGCGAAGGGGCACGCGCGGATCCAGGTCGTTGGGCTAAAATCGATCTGACGCTGCCCTAGCATCGTCGACCTCCGCGGAGGGGTCTCGCCAGAACCCTAGGTGGCTCTGGGCGGGCCTCGGGAGCTTACCAGAGGCACGGGGAGGGGCTAGCGAGGGTGCAGGGCGACGCAGTGGTCGGCTGCGGTCCGGCGATGGTCGGAAGAGGAGGGTTTGGCGAATGGAGACGTTTCTTGGACACTTCTTGATAGTGCAACACCCGATGTCTTCTGATTGTAAGGATTCCACGGGTAGGGCGATATTGTAGTCTCCTTGTGTTTGCTGGTAGTTGTTTATCTTCATCTTGTTCTCATTGTCCTCACCGGGTTCCAGATCCTAGTTATTTAAAATCCGTAGGTTTGATGTTTGGATGAGAGTTAGAGGAAACCCTTTTCGAAAGCATTTACTTAGAGGAAGAGAAGAAGTAGAACTTTTTGAAACTCATTGGGAAACTAGTTTTCAAAAGCCGGGGTTTTCAAAATAAGGTTCATGTCTAACGACCATGCTAACTAAGGTTCTCCTACAGTCAGGATGGCTCTGATACCAAGTCTGTGGGGGCCCCGGATTAATCCTCCGAGAATCCCTGTTATGCATACAACCATGATCCCATGATCAGTTAGTCGTGGCACATAACTGACAAGTATCATTACAACATCCGAGAATATACTGAATTACAAGACTTACATAAAAGACATTATGGCTACATCAATAATCATCAGCGGAACTTCATCAAGCACAGAGCCCGAGCCATGCCTTAACCTACAGGCAACTGACTAGGAGAACGTCCTAGCTCGCATAGTCGCCGGCATCATCTTCTTCTTGATATCTTACCAAGTTAATAGCCAGGGACAATGCCAGTGAGTACTTTGAATGTATTCGCAAACCACCTCAAGAGAGTAATAATAACAAGTGGATATGCAATATGGCTATGGTAGTAGGAGGTCTCAAAGAGAGTTTCTTTTCTCAATTAGTTTCTCTTGTAGATATAGCATCCACATATCTTTGTTGAAAACTTTTGTTAACCATTTTGGAAACCTTTTTGAAAAGTTTTGGAAAACATTAGGACTGGGTCACCCAGTTGTTCCTTTCTCCCTATCGTCCCACGACCAAAATCCTTCCATTCGTTTCTGACCATCCCATGGTCAAAACCTTTCTCCTTTTCGACCATCCCATGGTCAAAATATTTTCAAAGCTTTTCCTTTTCTGAAATCCTTTTTGAAAACAAAACTAGCACCACTCTACAGAAGTTGTACACTTTACCCACACCATCCGGGTACACTACCCTGATCTTCACCGATCGTGGGTCAAGTAACCGATCAAGACTTTCCGGATGCCCACTCCAATATAATTGCCTACCCTATGAGTGTTAATCCCCTCAAAACCGGGACGTCGGGTACCTAGGACCAACCGGAGCACTTTTTCCACTTCTCGAGTATGCGTTTTCAATGAGGGGCTCATAGTAACGCGTGGAGGCCAGCAGACCCTTCGTTCCTTCTCCAGGTCGATGTCCCACATGGACCTATATCGGAGAAGGCCCACCCTCCAGGGATCCTCGATCCCCTGTAGTTGTTGCGAGGCAGCTTATATAGGAATAAACAAACATCAAATCCAGCCCTGTCCCATTTCCAGAGTAATGTGGTTGCACGGGTTAAGTTGTTATAGCTGAACTGCAAAGAACCGTGTGCGTTTTTGTAAACCTTTTTCCTCAAGCTTTCCTTCAACATTTTTACAAAGCAAAACCGTTTTCTTTCTTAGAATCTCTTGGGAGGCCCCACCTCACCAAGGTTTTATCATAAAACATTTAGTAAAACTTTCCAGGGGTCTTCCCATCCTCTAGCTTTGCTTTTGCTAAAACAGGGTCTCCAAAGGGGTATGGTGTAATACACCATCTATTCTACTAGGGAAAAGTAGGTGTCACGAAGGGGGTCGTACTTAATAGTACAAAAGTGTAATAGTTCGGAGGAGCCAAACCACTACCACATATACATCAACATATAGTAAAATAATGCAGTGTTAATAAACAGTAGATAAAACATGCATCAGTAAAATAGTAGGACAAGGCTTATGAGCAAGAAGGTGGCTTGCCTAATGATCAGCAATATAGAAGTATGTCCCTAGACTTCTTCTTTAGATAACCCAGAATACCAATACCAATAATAAATACCACTTCTTCTGTTGTCCGATTACATCGCAACTATCGTCGTCATGAGGCACACATGCAAGCAAGCAAGAGCACAATCAACACAAGGCATACCAGCAACAATACATACAACAAGAAACTGAATAATACCAAACTAAGATTTAGAGGGTTTTGAGAGGATTTGATTTAAAAGGTGGAGATGGCCTTGGAGAAGGGAATGAACACCGATTAAGGTTTATTGTCGAGGAAGTACCTAAGAGTGGATTTTGGACCAAGGACATATTTTGTATGATAACATGGGGTAAAAATGATACCAACCGATAGGATTTGATAAAATGAAGCCAACAAAAGTGGTTTCACTATTTTATCACTTTTCTTGAAATACTTATGAATATTCTACTGATAAAGGTTCTAATTATAGGAAATAATTCACCAGAAAGGTTCTGTCGATCCAAAAATTATTTTCTTGGATGGTTAGGTAGGTATTGATGTACTTGTTCACTGAGAGTTGGAAACACTCCAAAATCATTACCAGAATGCCCTCAAGAAATTCCCAAAAGCATTTATGTAGAGAACTTGTCTTTTTCACCAGATTTAATCTACATAGGATTTTCATGTGAGGTAAAGGCAAATGGATAGGTATTGCATATACCTCCCAGTATCAACTGGAATCACTCTTTTCGAAGTAGCAAAGCTACTGTAGTGATTTATCTAGTGAAAACACTGGGGATAGAAATGTTTATTTCACCAAATCTCAAAAGTAGTTCCAAAAATTAAGCTCTCATAGGTTTTGTTAGCTATGGATGTAGGTAATCCACTAGAGCTAGAATTAGGGTAAAAGCTATCATGGATTGGCCTAGAGCATTTCCTAAAGACAGAACATGATTAATTTTGTCATTTTTATATCTTGAGATCTATAGGTCCAGTTAGCTGGAGAAAAGGGCTATTAGATAGGTATATAAACTACCTTTCATAGGCACTTTGAATCATATCATTTGGGTATGCAGAACTCACAGGGGAAATTATTTATTGAAAAGGATACAGTTTAGTGGATTTAATGCCAATAAATAAAAAAAATTAATTTTGGCAAGTGACCAGTTCTACATGTTGCACAAAACACACATGAACATGATAAAAAAAATATTTGGACGAAATACCCCATTTTATATTTTCATATGGATTTAAACTGGTCAGGTAATCAATAGATCTGGTAAAAGGAATTTAAAAAGGAAAAACGGGCAGGGGCTACTGGGCTTGATATGCGGAGGGATGGGCCGAGCCAGGGAGGTTCGGCCCACTGGGGCGAAGGCGCGCGCGGGGAGGTGTTTCAAACCACTGATGGCTGGGGCCCAACGGTCAGACAGGGTGGAGGGGCGAAGGGGCACGCGCGGATCCAGTCCGTTGGGCTAAAATCGATTTGACGGTGCCCGAGCATTGTCGACCTCCGCCGCGGAGGGGTCTCGCCGGAACCCTAGGTGGGTCTGGGCGGGGCACATGGAGCTTACCAGAGGCACAGGGAGGGGACAGCGAGGGTGCAGGGCGACACGGTGGTCAGCTACGGTTCCGGCGACGGTCGGAAGAGGAGGGTTTGGCGAACAGAAACGTTCCCCGCCTATAGATTTTGTCAGAGCAAGAATGGGAGGAAATGGAGTAGTGTAGCCCTGCGACTGCCTTCTCCTTCCTCAAAGCTCCATGGGTCGAAGCTTCGGGTTTCTGGGAAGGGGAAGCCAGGGAAGGGGAGAGGAGGATCTGGGGTGGCTCAGAGAATGTTTTTGGGTGGAATGAGGGAATGGGTGAAGGTCGGAGTCGACCAAGCACTCCACTACCCGGGGGAGACCGAGAGGAGGGCTTATTCCTCTCCATGGCCATGGTGAGCTCGGGATCTGGATCTGGAGCTCGAGGAGGGTGAGGGGATAGGGTAGGAGTGGTCTAAGAGCAGAGGGGAGAGTTGTGCTGGTCTCTAGCCCTTTAAACCGAATGGGGAGGTCCATGGGGAGCCTGGTGCATGGGGGAACTGGGACATGGTCCATGGCCTTGCCATTGGTCAATGTGGGTGGTGGAGAGGGGTGAGATGGGTATAAAGTCGTGTACCAGGGCTGGGAGAAGCAGGGAGAGCTGCTGCAATTAATTGGACTTACATGCTTGTCTCTCTCTCTCTCCTTCTTACTCCCAAGCACATAAGACAAGTTGCTACAGTAATTTCTACAGTGATGGTCGACCAGAGGAGGGGTTGGTGCTGTGGTGCATTGCTTTGCAAGATTGGTGGTGGTTTTATATTGATTTAGCTCAAAACTAGCTAGGTTTGCCAAATTTAGTAAATAGGGGCTTGTGAAGGAGTTCAAAAATTTGCATAGGACAAGCTGGGAAAATGGTACTGGTAGATAGATGAGGTCAAGGTAGATATCTAGGAATTATTTGGGATTTTTCAGAGGATTTTAGTTCCACTTACAACCATTTATTCAAAAAGTACAGAAGTAGTTTCTAGGAGATCATTTGATAATTTTACATAGGAAAAGGTTGGTTTTTGGTTTGAGATGGTCCCAATTGTGAATACACACTTAGGAGAATTTTCCCAAGATTTATTGGAGTATAAAAGTATTTAAAACTATTATTATTCCATTTCAGCCATTTAAGAAAATGGGCAAAAAGAAATAATAAAGCTCTTCAAAAATATTTAATTTTGAACTTGGAAGTTCGGATATGATATATGGGTCTTAATTGAGCCAAAATTTGAGGAAGTGTTTTGGCAAAAACCAAACTTTCCTTTATGGAAGAAGTTTTGGAGATTTTGACTATTAAAGAGATTTATTAGATTTGGAGCCCTAATAATTATGGAAAATATTTGATAAATCTTGATGATCTAGTTAGATTATGTAGACAAGGTTTAGCAAGCATTTTCAACCTTGGGATTGGAGAATCCAAGTTGATTTTGGTGGAATACCCTAGATTAAGGATCTAGGGTGATGTTAATTTCATACCATCAAAACATGGTTGTATCATGGAGTTCAGATCTCCCCTTGGGGCATGGGGTAGATGTATGGATAGACCACGTTATGTACATCTACATGTTATATAGGTTTGAGCTTGATATTGTTTGAGTTCCCCAAGAATTGATTTCAAACTTTGAATAAAATAAGCCCGCCAAAGCAGATTATCAACTAGCCTTCAAAACCTTGTGGGTTTAAGAAGCAAAAAGATCCACTTGGAAAAATTGAAGTAGATATTGATAGACCTATATGATTAGAACACAACCATGCAAATATTTGGTCCATAGAGGGTTGGATAGTGGTGTGAGCTTCTATAAAAATAGGCATGTTGACTAGATTTGCAGGAATAGTTATTTTCTTGCCTGCAAAACCATCAATAACATATGGGTTGGAGGACGATCTAACCAAGGGAAACAGTGGTCCTTGGTAGTCCTTAGGATGGTTACCAAGATGGTTCAAATGCATTTTCAAAAATTCACAAGGTTTGAGAAAAGGAAACATTCAAAAAGGTGATGTTGGAAACAGATTTCCAGACTTGGCCGAATTTGACAGATCTAGGATTTTTGGCTAGAATAAAGGGGTGGATGTTTTTGATGGATTTCAAGGTACCAGAGCATCATCAAGTGGATGATGTTGAAGTGCAGATGGAGTAGAAAGTATCCTTGTTTGATATTGGTCTTCATTGTTTTGGAAGCTTCTAGAAGGGATCACTTCAGAATTGATTCTAGTTAAGGGTTTTAGATGATCACCTAGTGGCTAGAGATCAGATCCATCTTGGATTCTTTCTTAGGGCTTGGTGATCTTGAAGTATCTTGATCTTAGAGGATGATCTCCTGGAGTAGCTCATACTACTTCTAAGCAATCAATTCAAACAGCAGATCAAGGCAACTCATCTTACAAACAAATCAACTACTACTAGGGTTACCATCAAGCCTAGCTTGAGGTAACGTTGAGGCATTTTGAAGAGGTTGGAATTTGAATAAGATGAGAGTCCTAGGTATCTCTAACAAGAATAGAATTCAAAAGCTTCATAAAAAGGTTTTGTTAAATCTAGAGATAAGAATAGTAGAAGGTTCTGTCTTGGAAACATAAGGAGATTATGTTGTATAGCTCTCCATAGTTTGATCAATAGAAGCTACTAAAATAGTTGGTTTGCAAAGGCTTCTTGGCTCAGATTTTGGAATGCGAGAAAATTTGAGAATATGTAAATTAAGCCAAGACTGTTTTGGGAAGTATCTTTTGTCAACTGGTATTAAGGTAAGGAGTATATCATCTAATACATATTCATATGCATAAGCATATCCAAACAACAAGCAAACACTTCAGCATTAAACAAGAAAAAGTTTTTGTTCCCCCTAATTTTTTGCATTCTGGACATCTAATCAGGGTTGCTGAAATTGGGATGTTACACATTGCATGTGTGTTCCTTTCCTAAACCACATGGATCCACCAGAGTCATTGCATGTGTGTTCCTTTCCTAAACCACGTTGATCCACTATAGTAATTGCAAGTGTGTTCTTTTCCTAAACCACATGGATCCACCAGTGGCATTGCAAGTGTGTTCTTTTCCTGAACCACCACTAGAGTCATTCCATTTGTGTTCTTTTCCTAAACCACATGGAACCACCAGAGTCATTTTGTGTGTGTTCATTTCCTAAACCACCTCTAGAGTCATTGCATGTGTGTTATTTTCCTAAACCACCACTAGAGTCATTGCATGTGTGTTCCTTTGCAAAACTACATGATCTACCAGTGTCATTGCATGTGTGGTCTTTTCCTAAACCACATGGATCCACCAGAGTCATTGCATGTGTGTTCCTTTACTAAACCACCACCAGATTCATTGCATGTGTGTTGTTTTCCGAAACCACATCGATCCAATAGAGTCATTGAATTTGTGTTCCTTTCCTAAACCACATTCAGAGTTATTGCATGTGTCTTCATTTCCTAAATCATCACTAGAGACATTGGATGTGTGTTCTTTACCTTAACCACATGGATCCACCAGAGTCATTTCCTGTGTGTTCGTTTCCTAAACCACCACCAGAGTCATTGCATGTATCTTCTTTTCCTAAACCACCACTAGAGTCATTGCATGTGTGTTCCTTTCTTAAACCACATGGATCCACCGGAATCATTGCATGTGTGTTCCTTTCCAAAACCACATGGATCCACCAGAGTCATTTCACATGGGTTCCTTTCCTAAACCACAATGATCCACTAGAGTCATTGCATGTCTGTTCCTTTCTTAAACCAAATGGATCCACCAGAGTCATTGCATGTGTGTTCCTTTTCCAAACCACATGGATCCACTAGAGTTATTGTATGTGTGTTCCTTTCCTAAACCACATTGATCCTATAGAGTCATTGCATTTGTATTCCTTTCCTACAACCATGATCCTCCAGAGTCATTGTATGTGTGTTCCTTTCCTAAAGCACATGGACCCACCAGAGTTATTACTTATGTCTTTCTTTACTAAACAACCATTAGAGTCATTGCATGTGTGTTCCTTTCCTAAACCACTTGGATCCACCAGAGTCATTGCATGTGTGTTCCTTTCCTAAAACACATGGATCCACCAGAGTCATTACACGTGTGTTCCTTTCGTAAACCACCAATATAATCATTGCATGTGTGTTATTTTCCTAAATCACATGGATCCACCAGAGTCATTGCATTTGTGTTCTTTTCCTAAACCACATCTAGAGTCATTGCATTTGTCTTCTTTTCCTAAACCACCACTAGAGTCATTGCATGTGTGTTCCTTTCCTAATCCACATGGATCCACCAGAGTCATTGCATGTGTGTTCTTTTCCTAAACCACATGGATCCACTAGAGTCATTTCATGCATGTTATTTTCCTAAACCACCACTAGGGTCATTGCATGTGTCTTCTTTTCCTAAACTACCACTAGAGTCATTGCATGTGTGTTCCTTTCCTAAACCACATGGATCCACCGAAATCATTGCATGTGTGTTCCTTTCCAAAACCACATGGATCCACTAGAGTCATTTCACATGTATTCCTTTCCTAAACCACAATGATCCACTAGAGTCATTGCATGTGTGTTCCTTTCTTAAACCAAATGGATCCACTAGAGTCACTACATGTGTCTTCCTTTCCTAAATTACATGGACCCACTAGAGTTATTGCATGTGTGTTCCCTTCCTAAACCACATTGATCCAATAGAGTCATTGCATATGTGTTCCTTTCCTAAACCACCATGATCCAATAGAGTCATTGTTTGTGTGTTCCTTTCCTAAACCACATGGATCCCCCAGAGTCATTAGATGTGTCTTTCTTTCCTAAACCACCATAAGAGTCATTGCATGCGTGTTCCTTTCCTAAACCACATGGATACACCAGAGTCACATCATGTGTGTTCCTTTCCTAAACCACATGGATCCACCAGAGTCATTGCATGTGTGTTCCTTTCCTAAACCACGTTGATCCACTATAGTAATTGCAAGTGTGTTCTTTTCCTAAACCACATGGATCCACCAGTGGCATTGCAAGTGTGTTCTTTTCCTGAACCACCACTAGAGTCATTCCATTTGTGTTCTTTTCCTAAACCACATGGAACCACCAGAGTCATTTTGTGTGTGTTCATTTCCTAAACCACCTCTAGAGTCATTGCATGTGTGTTATTTTCCTAAACCACCACTAGAGTCATTGCATGTGTGTTCCTTTGCAAAACTACATGATCTACCAGTGTCATTGCATGTGTGGTCTTTTCCTAAACCACATGGATCCACCAGAGTCATTGCATGTGTGTTCCTTTACTAAACCACCACCAGATTCATTGCATGTGTGTTGTTTTCCGAAACCACATCGATCCACTAGAGTCATTGAATTTGTGTTCCTTTCCTAAACCACTTTCAGAGTTATTGCATGTGTCTTCATTTCCTAAATCATCACTAGAGACATTGGATGTGTGTTCTTTACCTTAACCACATGGATCCACCAGAGTCATTTCCTGTGTGTTCGTTTCCTAAACCACCACCAGAGTCATTGCATGTATCTTCTTTTCCTAAACCACCACTAGAGTCATTGCATGTGTGTTCCTTTCTTAAACCACATGGATCCACCGGAATCATTGCATGTGTGTTCCTTTCCAAAACCACATGGATCCACCAGAGTCATTTCACATGGGTTCCTTTCCTAAACCACAATGATCCACTAGAGTCATTGCATGTCTGTTCCTTTCTTAAACAAAATGGATCCACAAGAGTCATTGCATGTGTGTTCCTTTTCCAAACCACATGGATCCACTAGAGTTATTGTATGTGTGTTCCTTTCCTAAACCACATCGATCCAATAGAGTCATTGCATGTGTATTCCTTTCCTACCACCATGATCCTCCAGAGTCATTGTATGTGTGTTCCTTTCCTAAACCACATGGACCCACCAGAGTTATTACATATGTCTTTCTTTACTAAACAACCATCAGAGTCATTGCATGTGTGTTCCTTTCCTAAACCACTTGGATCCACCAGAGTCATTGCATGTGTGTTCCTTTCCTAAAACACATGGATCCACTAGAGTCATTGCACGTGTGTTCCTTTTGTAAACCACCAATATAATCATTGCATGTGTGTTATTTTCCTAAATCACATGGATCCACCAGAGTCATTGCATCTGTGTTCTTTTCCTAAACCATATCTAGAGTCATTGCATTTGTCTTATTTTCCTAAACCACCACTAGAGTCATTGCATGTGTGTTCCTTTCCTAATCCACATGGATCCACCAGAGTCATTGCATGTGTGTTCTTTTCCTAAACCACATGGATCCACTAGATTCATTTCATGCATGTTATTTTCCTAAACCACCACCTGGGTCATTGCATGTGTCTTCTTTTCCTAAACTACCACTAGAGTCATTGCATGTGTGTTCCTTTCCTAAACCACATGGATCCACCGAAATCATTGCATGTGTGTTCCTTTCCAAAACCACATGGATCCACTAGAGTCATTTCACATGTATTACTTTACTAAACCACAATGATCCACTAGAGTCATTGCATGTGTGTTCCGTTCTTAAACCAAATGTATCCACTAGAGTCACTACATGTGTGTTCCTTTCCTAAACCACATGGATCCACTAGAGTTATTGCATGTGTGTTCCCTTCCTAAACCACATTGATCCAATAGAGTCATTACATATGTGTTCCTTTCCTAAACCACCATGATCCTACAGAGTCATTGTATGTGTGATCCTTTCCTAAACCACAAGGATCCACCAGTGGCATTGCATCTGTGTTCTTTTCCTGAACCACCACTAGAGTCATTCCATGTGTGTTCTTTTCCTAAACCACATGGATCCGCCCGAGTCATTTCGTGTGTGTTCTTTTCCTAAACCACCTCTAGAGTCATTGCATGTGGGTTCTTTTCCTTAACAACATGGGTCCACTAGAGTCATGTCATGTGTGTTCTTTTCCTATACCACTGATACATTGCAAATGTATCTATAATTTTTGATGTTCCATGCTTGGTTTTATGTACTTTCTTATGTTTTGTCCACACTTTGGAGTACTTCTCATATGATTTCTGGGAATAACCTATTAACAAGATGCCACAGTGCCAGTTGCCTGTTTTTGGTTCCAGGAAAGTCAGAAAATGAATATTCTCAGAATTGGACGGGACAAAAGCCAAAGTTCCTATTTTTCCGGAAGACTCACGGAGCCAGAATAGAGATTCGGGGGACAGAAAGTCTCTGTTCTGACACCCTGCCAGGACGAGGAAGTGCCCCCGGAGCCATCTCCATTGATCTCCACCGCCATCTCCATCACCGTTGCCGATTCCCATGATTAGGAGGGAGTAGTTCTCTCCCGAGGCTAAGGGTTCTACCGGTAGCTATGTGTTCATCTCTCTCTATGCATGATCTTGTTGTGGTCATGAGCTTTGTAATCAAGTAGATCTACCTTGCTACTCAAGTGTTGTATTGAATCTCTGCTCTCCCCATGTGTGTGAATGTGACAGCGTGCTCACCATGGTTGCACTTAGGCTAGAGATTACAAATACTTGTTATGAGTTATATTTGGATTTGGATGTCTCTATGAAATTGTGGTGTTTGTTGGACTCATCTAGTACTCAAGGTGATAGTGTGGGGTTTTCTAGATGGGAAAGATGGACTTTGAGGTGTGCTGTTATAGCCCTACCATCGATTAGAGTGTTCAACCGGAGAGTAGTTTAGAGTAGTATCATGAAGAGAGGATATATTTATGAGAGAGTGTTCACTAGTGAAAGTATGATCCCTAGGCCTTGTTTCTAAGCACTGAAACACCGTTTGCTACTAGATCTGTTACATGTTTGCTTGCTTCCATCTTTATTTCAGTTTGCCTTTAGTCTCTTCCACGCCATCAAAGTATTTTCTAGCACCATTATCTTTTATCCATACCACTTGTATTTCACTATCTCTTTGTCGAACTAGTGCACCTATACACCTGACAAGTGTATTGGGTGTGTTGGGAACACAAGAGACTTCTTGTATCTTGATTGCATGATTGCTTGAGAGGGAATACCTTTGAGCACTTCCTCCCTGAGTTCGATAAACCTTGGGTGATCCACTTAAGGGAAAACTTGCTGTTGCTCTACAAACCTCTGCACTTGGAGGCCCAACAACTGTCTACAAGAACAGAAGTGCGTAGACATCAAGCTATTTTCTGGCGCCGTTGCCGGGGAGGAAAGGTAAAAGGTATTCACACTGGAGGTTTAAAGAAGAAGAACCTCCCACGGCAAACGCCTATTTTCTGGCGACGTTGCCGGGGAGGTAAGGTAAAAGGTACTCACATCCTCCGGTGTGAGTGCTCGAAGTTATTTCCTTTAGATTCTGCAATTTTGTCTTTTTGTTTCTTGTTTTCACTAGTTAGGCTTAATGGAAAATAACAAAAAAATTAGAGAGCTTTTTAGTATTTTTCCTAAGTTAGAACTTGAATTGCCTGAAAAGAAAATTAAAAAACCCATGGAACTTTATTTGCATACTAATAGTAATGTTATTAGTATGAATCTTTTGAACACCTTTGTTACTAATGCTATGGAAACTTCTAAGCTTGGGGAAGTTGGTTCTTATCAAAATGATCTCTTTAGTTCCCTAGTTTTAAGGAAGAAAATTTGCTCTGATGATACTTTATCTCCCATATGTGGTAATTCTAATGATACTTGTAATATTTTAAATCCACATACTGAAAGCATCCCTTTTAAAATACCTATAAAAATTATTGATCGTGTTATGGATAACTACTATTTTGGAGATGGAACTGTCTATCCCGGTGATCATTTGCTCTTTATACACGAATTATGCGGGTTGTTCAAGTGTGCAGGTATTACAACAAATCACGTCAAGAAGAAGTTATTCTCTTTTTCACTTAAGGGCAAAGCAAGGGAGTGGTATGAGCTACTAGATGATCCTCATCATTTGGAGTGGAAGGAACTTGAATCTCTCTTTTACTCTAAATTTTATCCTCCTCATGAAATTCATAAAGATAGGAATTACATTTATAATTTTCATCCTCATGATGGAGAAAGTATCGCCCAAGCATGGGAGATATTGAAGTCATTAATGCTCAAATGTCCCATTCATGAGCTCCCCCGTAATATTGTTATTAATAATTTCTATGCAAGGCTTTCAGGACATTACAAAGACTATCTATATACTTGTTTAGAGGGATCCTTCACAAGTAAGGAGGTCAAAGCTAAGTGGGATCTTCTTGAAACAATTCAAAGCAATACCAAAGAATGGGATAACAACAAAGGTAAATAACCAGGTATAAAAACTATGAGTATGATTGCATTATGTCTTTTGCTGAAACTGCTGATTTTCAAGAGCTTAGTGCTAAATATGGTCTTGGTCCTCGAATTCTTGTTGATAGTTTTAAAACCTTTGCTTCTCATATTAATGCTCCTAAAGAAAAGTGGGACATGTATCATGAGCCTTTTAAAGACACTTGCATGGAAAATGAAATTGTTGTTAATGATAGCAATAAACATGCTCAAACCTCTGAAAGCACTATTTCTTATAAGCATGCTAATTTTTGTGGGATACATAGACCTTGTGAGAGTAATCAAGAAGAAGAATATTGTATCACCCAAAGGAATGAAAAAACTAGAATGTGGTATAGGGCTCTACATGATCTTGGTAAAAAAGTTTGTTCCCTCTATCCTTTTATTTGTGAACTTTGCTTTGAAGTGGGTCATTTCAATTTCCAATGCCCAGGCCATAATAATAGCCCTTCTAATCCAATGATTACTGCAAGTTTGTATTGTGATGACATGATCACTCCTAAGCAGCATGATAAACTTACATTATTTTTGGGGTGTGAAGAGTTATCAAGAAAAACCTCTTTGTTAGATATGGGTGCTTTTGATATGAATAGTGTCCTGCATGGTTGTCGTCTTTATTGTGTTGATAATTGTCACACAAATACTTACATACAAAATATTATAGAAGATGAGATTTTACCAAATTATGATAGGACTAATATGTGTTTTGATCTTATTAATGAAAAGAAGGAATCCTCCAAAGTTTCTTCTATTGTCTCTAACAATGAACAAGGGTATATGGAGAAGCTTCCTTTCAAGCCTCTCCCTCCTACAGAGAAGAAGATAAAGAAGAAAAGGAGGAGTAAAAGGAGCGAAGAAACGGTATTTTCCCCTAAGCATGTAGCTCCTATTATAGTTTTTGATGAGTCTGAACTCAATGATGTTCCTATGCTTGTTACCTATAGTAGTGATCATGATTGGGAAAAGTACACTTCTTTTGATATTGAAAATCTCTTTGGTACAAATTCTGAAAATGATGATATTAATAATTGCTATACTATTAGTGCTATCCATGATCCTTGCAATGACGATATGTTTACAAATGAGCACACTTTGGAAGATAACTATTCTATTGCTTATGAAGATACTATACCTCCAATTTATGATGATTGCAATGATGAATATGATATTTTCAGTCCACCTACTATTGAGGAGGAAATTAATTATGATTATAATATGCCTCCTATATTCGATGATTATGGTGATGAAAATAATAATGATAGCTATTTTGTTGAATTTACTCCCACTACAATTAACAAGAATGACTATGTTTATGTGGGGAGTATTAATTCTTTTATGCATGTGGCTCATGATAAGAATGTTTTATGTGATAGTTATATTGTTAATTTTATTCATGTTGCTACTGAAAGTTATTATGAAAGAGGGAAACATGGTTCTATGCATCTCAATAATATTAAGTTTCCCCTCTTTATGTTGAAAGTCTTGAAGTTGCACTTGTTTTACTTTCCTATGCTTGTTTCTTTGTGATTTCATGACTTGTTTCTTTACAAGATTCCTATGCATAGGAAGTGGGTTAGACATAAATGTTATTTGAATTTGCTTCCTGATGCTCTCTTTTACTTCAATTCATATTCTTATGTGAGCATCTTCTCAAACTATCATGCCTAACTTAAAGACGTTAAAGAAAAGTACTTATTGGGAGATAACCCAAAAGTTTTAGATGAGTCTTAGAAGCTATTACCACTGTAATAACCTCTCCTTATCCTTTTTATTTGCTTTTTGTGCCAAGAGTAACCTCTAATGAGAGAGAAGTAATGATTGGGAAAGTTGCTGCCCCGAAACAGATTTCTGTGCTTCACTGTAAAAATTCGTGAGAGAGCTCTGTATGTCGGATGGAGCTGTAATTTTTTGTGCTTCTGCCCAGGTTGTTATCTAACTTTCGTTAGTTTAACACTTTTTGATTTGAGCAACAGAAGGTCTTCGAAATAATTCGTCTATACCTTGTGGTCTGTTTTGACAAATTTCTACCATTTTCTGCATTTGCTTCTTGTTGGTTCCTTCTTGACTATCTTGCGGAATTGAGCTTTTTGAGGGAAGTGCTACAGTAGCTAGTGTTATAATGGAAGTTTATTTGGTGTTAGAACTGAACCTTGAGACTTATTTATCTTAAATGCACTAATGTTGCTAATGAGATTGTGTGAAGTTTTGTATGAAGGAAAAATTTCAGGTGTATGGAAGGAATGAGTAATGAGATGAAAGATGGACTAAAGCTCAAGCTTGGGGATGCCACACGTGTCACCCCAAGAAATATCCAAGAAGTACAAGCGTCAAAGCTTGGGGATGCCCAAGACATCCCCTTCTTCATCAATAAAAATTCCAGGTTTCTTCCAAACGCTTCATTTTTATTGTTTCATGCACAGTTGTGTTTTTCTTGGAGCGTCTTCTTTTTTTTGTTTTCGTTTTGGCTTTTCGTTTTCTTGGTTTGCTTAGTTTTCTGAATAAATTAGTTGGACCCCCTCTTTCATACATTGGTTTGCAAATATTTTGGTTTGGTTTGGAAAAAAGTAGGAAAGTTCATACTTATGTGGTAAAAAGAGCTTGTTTTTGAGTGTGGCCTATGCTTTGTCATGCCATGCTTGATACTGTTTTGGCTTTATGCTTAGTATTCCTTGTTGTTGCATGACTTGTTATAAACAATTGAGATTGCTTAATGTTCCTTGGATGAATCATGCGTTGTTTTAGCATATTAAAGCATATTATAGTGGTATTCTCCTTTGATGCTTTATTTGGGTTGACTTGGCGCATGCTCACACCATGTTATGACTATCTCAAGTCACCATAGCCTTTATGATACTTTAGTTTTGAACTTGTAGTATCACTTTATGCTTTGATCAATGATGTTTTGTCGCTCTGCATGATTATGGCCATTATTGCTCTCTTAGTTTGTCGCTCCTAGTGTTTTGCTAGCCTCCACAACAATGTATGAGTTCCAATCATGCATCCAGCTCCCTAAACCAAGTTATTCCAAAGAGTCCACCATACCTACCTACGAGCTTATGCTATTCCAAGTACATTCATGATTTTGTTTGCCTTCCACTTGTTATGAGAAAACTAGTGATTAAAGCTCTCACGAACTTGATGGCACACTTTACTTTACTTGCCCTTAATAAACTTGAACCATTGTGTCTTCTATGTTGTATATGCTTGCACTTATTTGTCGGGAATTAGCAGAACCATGCTTTCATGGGGAACGCTTTCAACATTGCATTTGGTACTTGTACCTACTTGATATCATGCTCTTTTGTATATGGATGTCGTCGGTGTGAAATGAAAGGGGAGCTTATAAGTCCATGGAGTTATGTATATGTGTTAGAGAAACGCCGGGGCCGCTGGTCTAATCCATGCTGACATGCTGGAAACCTGCAGCGTAACCGCAATGAGCTGTCTATGAAGCATTCTTCTTATAAAAAAGAGTCCTATATTGAGAAAAAAAAGAGAAAAGAAAAAAAAGAGATACTATGATAAGAGGAAAGAGACAAAAAAGCACCATATTCCCATGGTAAATAATAAGAATGTTGAGATGCTCGTTGTCTGCTTGCCTTGTCATTTTGATATGGGGATTCTTCTATATCATCGGGCAAGGGGTACCCTGTTGGCGGTTCTCTATGATACACATGTACTTACGATGACAAGAACTTACTGGTGACTAAACTTGAGTAGCATGACGAGCGGCCCTCGTATACAAGGGACATGGGATTTCTGACTTATACTTCGTCAAGCATGTACACCATAGTTTGTTCACTTTAACCTTAACCACTTCAAGATGCTTATGATAGGGGCAATGAGAGCTGAAAGCTATAATTACCATAATTTTTGGAAGCTCTTTATGAGACTTGAATCCCTACTTCCTTTTACAAAGGCCTTTCTTCCACCATTATATTGAGTCTCCACCTTCTATCTTTATGCACCTACTTTGAAAGCGTAGCGGCCATTCTTAGTTCTATGTGCATTGCCCCAAGACTAGTTGATTGATGCATACTTTGATATTGCTTGATTTAAACTATTGTATCTAGTCACTCTTATGAACTTTGAAGGTGTCCTATGCATTTATATTTGCTACTCTATTGAGGGACAAGCTGAATGCTATTATGCTATGTTTTCTTTATGTGAAACGTCTTGCAAAGCATTGTTATTCATGAATCTTTTGTTTGTGCCTTTTCATGTTGCATCATAGTTTCTTTGTCTTATTGCTAGAACTTTGTCTTTCATGTTATGATTGAAGTACTATGATCCCAGCTTTGAATGCTTTACAAATACTTTAATCAAGTCTTTGATGGTGCATGTCACCTCAAAAATTATTCTTTCTTTTTATCACTTACCTACTCGAGGACGAGCAGGAGTTAAGCTTGGGGATGTTGATACATTGCAAATGTATCTACAATTTTTGATGTTCCATGCTTGGTATTATCTACTTTCTTATGTTGTGTCCACACTTTGGAGTACTTTCATATGATTTCTTCGACTAACCTATTAACAAGATGCCACAGTGCCAGTTGCCTGTTTTCTGCTGTTTTTGTTTCCAGGAAAGTCAGAAAATGAATATTCTCAGAATTGGACGGGACAAAAGCCAAAGTTCCTATTTTTCCAGAAGACTCACGAAGCCAGAATACGAGACGGAGGAGGGCCAGGGCCTGCCACACCCCCCAGGCGCGGGCTAGCCCTAGCCGCGCCACCAGGTGGTGTCGGCCCCCTGGCACTCCACCGACCTTGCCCTCTGGCCTATAAGAAGCCTCCCGACACAAAAAACGTAATCATCAAGCCTCCAGCCATGAAAAGTTCCGTAGTGCTGCCGCCATCGAAGGGGAGATTCAGGGGACAGAAAGTCACTGTTCTGGCACCTTGCCGGGACGGGGAAGTGCCCCCGGAGCCATCTCCATCGATCTCCACAACCATCTCCATCACCGTTGCTGATTCCCATGATGAGGAGGGAGTAGTTCTCTCTCGAGGCTAAGGGTTCTACCGGGAGCTATGTGTTCATCTCTCTCTCTATGCATGATCTTGTTCTGGTCATGAGCTTTGTAATCAAGTAGATCTACCTTGCTTCTCAAGTGCTTTATTGAATCTCTACTCTCCCCATGTGTGTGAAAGTGACAGCGTGCTCACCATGGTGGCACTTAGGCTAGAGATTACAAATACTTGTTATGAGTTATATTTGGAGTTGGATGTCTCTATGAAATTGTGGTGTTTGTTGGACTCATCTAGTACTCAAGGTTACAGTGTGGGGTTTTCTAGATGGGAAAGATGGACTTTGAGGTGTGCTGTTATAACCCTACCATCGATTAGAGTGTTCAACCGGAGAGTAGTTAAGAGTAGGATCATAAAGAGAGGATATATTTATGAGAGAGTGTTCATTAGTGAAAGTATGATCCCTAGGCGTTGTTTCTATGAACTGAAATACCGTTTGCTACTAGATCTGTTACATGTTTGCTTGCTTCCATCTTTATTTAGTTTGCCTTTAGTCTCTTCCACGCCATCAAAGTATTCTATAGCACCATTATCTTTTATCCACACGACTTATATTTCACTATCTCTTTGTCGAACTAGTGCACCTATACACCTGACAAGTGTATTGGGTGTGTTGGGGACACAAGAGACTTCTTGTATCTTGATTGCAGGATTGCTTGAGAGGGAATACCTTTGACCACTTCCTCCCTGAGTTCGATAAACCTTGGGTGATCCACTTAAGGGAAAACATGCTTCTGTTCTACAAACCTCTGCACTTGGAGGCCCATCAACTGTCTACAAGAATAGAAGTGCGTAGACATCAACCACCACAAGAGTCATTGCATGTGTCTTCTTTTCCTAAACCACCACTAGAGTCATTCCATGTGTGTTCCTTTCCTAAACCACATGGATCCACCAGATTCATTGCATGTGTGTTCTTTTCCTAAACCACATGGATCCACTAGATTCATTTCATGTGTGTTCTTTTCCTAAATCAGCACCAGAGTCATTGTATGCGTCTATTTTCCTAAACCACTACTAGAGTCACTACATGTGTGTTCCTTTCCTAAACCACATGGATCCACCAGAATCATTGCATGTGTGTTCCTTTCCAAAACCAAATGAATCTACCAGAGTCATTTCACATGTGTTCCTTTCCTAAACCACAATGATCCACTAGAGTCATTGCATGTGTGTTCCTTTCTTAAACCAAATGGATCCACCAGAGTCATTGCATGTGTGTTCCTTTCATAAACCACATGGATCCACTAGAGTCATTGCATGTGTGTTCCTTTCCTAAACAACATTGATCCAATAGAGTCATTGCATGTGTATTCTTTTCCTAAACCACAATGATCCACTAGAGTCATGGCATGTGTGTTCCTTTCTTAAACCAAATGGATCCACCGGAGTCATTGCATGTGTGTTCCTTTCCTAAACCACATGGATCCAATAGATTCATTGCATGTTTGTTCCTTTCCTAAACCACATTGAACCAATAGAGTCATTGCATGTGTATTCCTTTCCTAAACCACAATGATCCACTAGATTCATTGCATGTGAGTTGTTTTCCTTAACAACATGGATCCACCAGGGTCATTTCATATGTATTCCTTTCCTAAACCACAGTGATCCACTAGAGTTATTGCATGTGTGTTCCTTTCTTAAACCAAAGGGATCCACCAGAGTCATTGCATATTTCTTCCTTTCCTAAACCACATGGATCCACTATAGTTATTGCATGTGTGTTCCTTTCTTAAACCACATGGATACACCAGAGTCGTTGCAAGTGTGTTCCTTTCCTAAACGACATGGATCCGCTAGAGTTATTGCATGTGTGTTCCTTTCCTCGACCACATTGATCCAATAGAGTCATTTCACGTGTATTCCTTTCCTAAACCACCATGATCCTCCAGAGTCATTGTATGTGTGTTTTGTTCCTAAACCACATGGATCCCCTAGAGTCATTACATGTGTCTTTCTTTCCTAAACCACCAACAGAGTCAATGCATGTGTGTTCCTTTCCTAAACCACATAGATACACCAGAGTCACTACATGTGTGTTCCTTTCCTAAACCAGATGGATCCACCAAAGTCATTGCATGTGTGTTCCATTCCTAAACCATGTTGATCCACTAGAGTGATTTCATGTGTTTTCTTTTCCTAAACCACATGGATCCACCAGTGTCTTTTCATGTGTGTTCTTTTCCTGAACCACCACTAGATTCATTCCATGTGTGTTCTTTTCCTAAACCACATGGATCCACCTGAGTCATTTTTTGTGTGTTCTTTTCCTAAACCACCTCTAGAGTCATTGCATGTGGGTTCTTTTCCTTAAGAACATGGATCCACTAGATTCATTTCATGTGTGTTCTTCCCCTAAACAAGCACCAGAGTCATTGTATGCGTCTTCTTTTCCTAAACCACCACTAGAGTCACTACATGTGTGTTCCTTTCCTAAACCACGTGGATCCACCAGAATCATTGCATGTGTGTTCCTTTCCAAAACCAAATGAATCTACCAGAGTCATTTCACATGTGTTCCTTTCCTAAACCACCATGATCCACTAGAGTCATTGCATGTGTGTTCCTTTCTTAAACCAAATGGATCCACTAGAGTCATTGCATGTGTGTTCCTTTCATAAACCACATGGATCCACTAGAGTCATTGCATGTGTGTTCCTTTCCTACACAACATTGATCCAATAAAGTCATTGCATGTGTATTCCTTTCCTAAACCACAATGATCCACTAGAGTCATGGCATGTGTGTTCCTTCCTTAAACCAAATGCATCGACCGGAGTCATTGCATGTGTGTTCCTTTCCTAAACCACGTGGATCGACTAGATTCATTGCATGTTTGTTCCTTTCCTAAACCACATTGAACCAATAGAGTCATTGCATGTGTATTCCTTTCCTAAACCACAATGATCCACTAGATTCATTGCATGTGAGTTGTTTTCCTTAACAACATGGATCCACCAGAGTCATTTCATATGTATTCCTTTCCTAAACCACCGTGATCCACTAGAGTTATTGCATGTGTGTTCCTTTCTTAAACCAATTGGATCCACCAGAGTCATTGCATATGTCTTCCCTTTCCTAAACCACATGGATCCACTATAGTTATTGCATGTGTGTTCCTTTATTAAACCACATGGATACACCAGAGTCGTTGCATGTGTGTTCCTTTCCTAAACGACATGGATCCGCTAGAGTTATTGCATGTGTGTTCCTTTCCTCAACCATATTGATCCAATAGAGTCATTTCACGTGTATTCCTTTCCTAAACCACCATGATCCTCCAGAGTCATTGTATGTGTGTTTCTTTCCTAAACCACATGGATCCCCTAGAGTCATTACATGTGTATTTCTTTCCTAAAGCACCAACAGAGTCATTGCATGTGTGTTCCTTTCCTAAACCACATGGATACACCAGAGTCACTACATGTGTGTTACTTTCCTAAACCACATGGATCCACCAGAGTCATTGCATGTGTGTTCCATTCCTAAACCATGTTGATCCACTAGAGTGATTTCATGTGTTTTCTTTTCCTAAACCACATGGATCCACCAGTGTCATTGCATGTGTGTTCTTTTCCTGAACCACCACTAGAGTCATTCCATGTGTGTTCTTTTCCTAAACCACATGGATCCACCAGAGTCATTTCGTGTGTGTTCTTTTCCTAAACCACCTCTAGAGTTATTGCATGTGTGTTCTTTTCCTTAAGAAAATGGATCCACTAGAGTCATTTCATGTGTGTTCTTTTCCTATACCACCACCAGAGTCATTGGATGTGTCTTCTTTTCCTAAACCACCACTAGAGTCATTGCATGCGTGTTCTTTTCCTAAACCACATGGATCAACCAGATTCAGTGTCTGTGTGTTCTTTTCCTAAACCACATGGATCCACTAGAGTCATTTCATGTGTGATCTTTTCCTAAACTACCACCAGAGTCATTGCATGTGTCTTCTTTTCCTAAACCACCAATAGAGTCACTGCATGTGTGTTCCTTTCCCTAAACCACATAGATCCACCAGAATCATTGCATGTGTGTTCCTTTCATAAACCAAATGGATCCATGAGAGTCATTTCACATGTGTTCCTTTCCCAAACCACAATCATCCACTAGATTCATTGCATGTGTGTTCCTTTCTTAAACCAAATGGATCAACCAGAGTCATTGAATGTGTGTTCCTTTCATAAACCAGATGGATCCACTAGAGTCAGTGCATGTGTGTTCCTTTCCTAAACCACATTGATCTAATAAAATCATTGCATGTGTATTCCTTTTCTAAACCACAATGATCCACTAGAGTCATGGCATGTGTGTTCCTTTCTTAAACCAAATGGATCCACCGGAGTCATTACATGTGTGTTCCTTTCCTAAAGCACATGGAGCCACTAGATTCATTGCATGTGTGTTACTTTCCTAAAACACATTGATCCAATAGAGTCATTGCATGTGTATTCCTTTCCTAAACCACAATGATCCACTAGGGTCATTGCATGTGTATTCCTTTCTTAAACCAGATGGATCCACTAGAGTCATTGCATGTGTGTTCCTTTCCTAAACCACATGGATCCACTAGAGTCATTGCATGTGTGTTCCTCTATTAAACCACATTGATCCAATAGAGTCATTTCATGTGTATTCCTTTCCTAAACCACCATGATCCTCCAGATTCATTGTATGTGTGTTCCTTTCCTAAACCACATGGATCCACTAGAGTCATTACATGTGTCTTTCTTTCATAAACCACCTTCAGAGTCATTGCATTTGTGTTTCCTTTCCTAAACCACATGGCATAAACCAGAGTCATAACATGTGTGTTCCTTTCCTAAACCACGTGGATACATCAGACTCATTGCATGTGTGTTCCTTTCCAAAACACGTTGATCCACTAGAGTGATTTCATGTGTTTTCTTTTCCTAAACCACATGGATCCACCAGTGTCATTGCATGTGTGTTCTTTTCCTGAACCACCACTAGAGTCATTGCATGTGTGTTCTTTTCCTAAACCACATGGATCCACCAGATTCATTTCATTTGTGTTCTTTTCCCAAACCACCACCAGAGTCATTGCATATGTCTTCTTTTCCTAAACCACCACTAGAGGCATTGCATGTATGTTACTTTCCCAAACCACATGGATCCACCAGAGTCATTGCATGTGTGTTACTTTCCTAAACCACATGGATCTGCCAGATTCATTGCATGTGTGTTCCTTTCCAAAACCACATGGATCCACCAGAGTCATTTCACTTGTGTTCCTTTCCTAAACCACATGGATCCACTAGAGTCATTGCATGTGTGTTCCTTTCCTAAACCACGTGGATCCACCAGAGTCATTCCATGTGTGTTCTTTTCCTAAACCACTTGGATCCACCAGAGTCATTTCATGTGTGTTGCTTTCCAAAACCACATGGATCCACCAGAGTCATTGCACGTGTGTTACTTTCCTAAACCACCACTAGAGTCATTGCATGTGTGTTCTTTTCCTAGACCACATGGATCCACCATCGTCATTGCATGTGTGTTCTTTACCTAAACCACATCCAGAGTCATTGCATGTGTCTTCACTTTCTAATCCATCACTAGAGTCATTGCATGTGTGTTCTTTTGTTTAACAACATGGATCCACCAGGGTCATTTCATGTGTGTTCTTTTCCTATACCACCACCAGAGTCTTTGCATGTGTGTTCTTTTCCTAAACCACCACTAGAGTCATTGCATGTGTGTTCCTTTCCTAATCCACATGGATCCACCAGAGTCATTGCATGTGCGTTATTTTCCTAAACCACATGGATCCACTAGAGTCATTTCATGCGTATTCTTTTCCAAAAACACCACCAGAGTCATTGCATGTGTCTTCTTTTCCTAAACTACCACTAGAGTCATTGCATGTGTGTTCCTTTCCTAAACCACATGGATCCACAGAAATCATTGCATGTGTGTTCCTTTCCGAAACCACATGGATCCACTAGAGTCATTTCACATGTATTCCTTTCGTAAACCACAATGATCCACTAGAGTCATTGCATGTGTGTTCCTTTCTTACACCAAATGGATCCACCAGAGTCACTACATGTGTGTTCCTTTCCTAAACCACATGGATCCACTTGAGTTATTCGCTAGAATAAAGGGGCGGATGTTTTTGATGGATTTCAAGGTACTAGAGCATCATCAAGTGGATGATGTTGAAGTGCAGATTGAGTAGAAAGTATCCTTGTTTGATATTGGTCTTCATTGTCTTGGAATCTTCTAGAATTGATCACTTCAGAATTGATTCTAGTTAAGGGTTTTAGATGATCACCAAGTGGCTAGAGATCAGATCCATCTTGGATTCTTTCTTAGGGCTTGGTGATCTTCAAGTATCTTGATCTTAGAGGATGAGCTCCTAGAGTAGCTCATACTACTTCTAAACAATCAATTCAAACAGCAGATCAAGGCAACTCATCTTACAAACAAATCAACTACTACTAGGGTTACCATCAAGCCTAGCTTGAGGTAAGGTGGAGGCATTTTGAAGAGTTTGGATTTTGAATAAGATGGGAGTCCTAGGTATCTCTAACAAGAATAGAATTCAAAAGCTTCATAAAAAGGTTTTATTAAATCTAGAGATAAGAATAGTTGAAGGTTCTGTCTTGGAAACATAAGGAGATTATGTTGTATAGCTCTCCATAGTTTGATCAATAGAAGCTACTAAAATAGTTGGTTTGCAAAGGTTTCTTGGCTCAGGTTTTGAAATGCGAAAACATTTGAGAATATGGAAATTAAGCCAAGACTGTTTTGGGAAGTAGCTTTTGTCAACTGGTGTTAAGGTAAGGAGTATATCATCTAATACATATTCATATGCATAAGCATATCCAAACAACAAGCAAACACTTGAGCATTAGACAAGAAAAAGTTTTTGTTCCCCCTGATTTTTTGCATTCTGGACATCTAATCAGGGTTGCTGAAATTGGGATGTTACACATTGCATGTGTGTTCTTTTCCTAAACCACATGGATCTACCAGAGTCATTGCATGTGTGTTACTTTCCTAAACCACGTTGATCCACTAGAGTGATTGCATGTGTGTTCTTTTCCTAAACCACATGGATCCACCAGTGTCATTGAATGTGTGTTCTTTTCCTGAACCACCACTAGAGTCATTCCATTTGTGTTCTTTTCCTAAACCAAATGGAACCACTAGAGTCATTTTGTGTGTGTTCATTTCCTAAACCGCCTCTAGAGTCATTGCATGTGTGTTCTTTACCTAAACCACCACTAGAGTCATTGCATGTATGTTCCTTTGCAAAACTACATGATCTACCAGTGTCATTGCATGTGTGCTCTTTTCCTAAACCACATGGATCCACCAGAGTCATTGCATGTGTGTTCCTTTACTAAACCACCACCAGATTCATTGCATGTGTGTTGTTTTCCTAAACCACATCGATCCACTAGATTCATTGAATTTGTGTTCCTTTCCTAAACCACATTCAGAGTTATTCCATGTGTCTTCATTTCCTAAATCATCACTAGAGTCATTGCATGTGTGTTCTTTACCTTAACCACATGGATCCACCAGAGTCATTTCATGTGTGTTCTTTTCCTAAACCACCACCAGAGTCATTGCATGTATCTTCTTTTCCTAAACCACCACTAGAGTCATTGCATGTGTGTTCCTTTCCTAAACCACATGGATCCACTGGAATCATTGCATGTGTGTTCCTTTCCAAAACCACATGGATCCACCAGAGTCATTTCACATGGGTTCCTTTCCTAAACCACAATGATCCACTAGAGTCATTGCATGTGTGTTCCTTTCTTAAACCAAATGGATCCACCAGAGTCATTGCATGTGTGTTCCTTTCCCAAACCACATGGATCCACTAGAGTTATTGCATGTGTGTTCCTTTCCTGAACCACATTGATCCAATAGAGTCATTACATGTGTATTCCTTTCCTACCACCATGATCCTCTAGAGTCATTGTATGTGTGTTCCTTTCCTAAACCACATGGACCCACCAGAGTTATTACATGTCTCTTTCTTTACTAAACAACCATCAGAGTCATTGCATGTGTGTTCATTTCCTAAACCACTTGGATCCACCAGAGTCATTGCATGTGTGTTCCTTTCCTAAAACACATGGATCCACCAGAGTCATTGCATGTGTGTTCCTTTCGTAAACCACCAATATAAGCATTGCATGTGTGTTATTTTCCTAAATCACATGGATCCACCAGAGTCATTGCATCTGTGTTCTTTTCCTAAACCACATCTAGAGTCATTGCATTTGTCTTCTTTTCCTAAACCACCACTAGAGTCATTGCATGTGTGTTCCTTTCCTAATCCACATGGATCCACCAGAGTCATTGCATGTGTGTTCTTTTCCTAAACCACATGGATCCACTAGAGTCATTTCATGCATGTTATTTTCCTAAACCACGACCAGGGTCATTGCATGTGTCTTCTTTTCCTAAACTACCACTAGAGTCATTGCATGTGTGTTCCTTTCCTAAACCACATGGATCACCGAAATCATTGCATGTGTGTTCCTTTCCAAAACCACATGGATCCACTAGAGTCATTTCACATGTATTCCTTTCCTAAACCACAATGATCCACTAGAGTCATTGCATGTGTGTTCCTTTCTTAAACCAAATGGATCCACTAGAGTCACTACATGTGTGTTCCTTTCCTAAACCACATGGATCCACTAGAGTTATTGCATGTGTGTTCCCTTCCTAAACCACATTGATCCAATAGAGTCATTGCATATGTGTTCCTTTCTTAAATCACCATGATCCTCCAAAGGTCATTGTATGTGTGTTCCTTTCCTAAACCACATGGATCCCCCAGAGTCATTAGATGTGTCTTTCTTTCCTAAACCACCATCAGAGTCATTGCATGTGTGTTCCTTTCCTAAACCACATGGATACACTAGAGTCACAGCATGTGTGTTCCTTTCCTAAACCACATGGATCACCAGAGTCATTGCATGTGTGTTCCTTTCCTAAACCACGTTGATCCACTATAGTAATTGCAAGTGTGTTCTTTTCCTAAACCACATGGATCCACCAGTGGCATTGCATGTGTGTTCTTTTCCTGAACCACCACTAGAGTCATTCCATGTGTGTTCTTTTCCTAAACCACATGGATCCACCAGAGTCATTTCGTGTGTGTTCTTTTCCTAAACCACCTCTAGAATCATTGCATGTGTGTTCTTTTCCTTAACAACATGGGTCCACTAGAGTCATTTCATGTGTGTTCTTTTCCTATACCACTGATACATTGCAAATGTATCTATAATTTTTGATGTTCCATGCTTGGTTTTATCTACTTTCTTATGTTTTGTCCACACTTTTGAGTACTTTTCATATGATTTCTAGGACTAACCTATTAACAAGTTGCCACAGTGCCAGTTGCCTGTTTTCTGCTGTTTTTGGTTCCAGGAAAGTCAGAAAATGAATATTCTCAGAATTGAACGGGACAAAAGCCAAAGTTCCTATTTTTCCGGAAGACTCACGGAGCCAGAATACGAGACGGAGGAGGGCCAGGGCCTGGCCACAACCCCCCTAGGCGCGTGCTAGCCCTAGCCGCACCACCGGTTGGTGTGGGCCCCCTGGAACTCCATCGTCCTTGCCCTCTGGCCTATAAGAAGCCTCCCGACACCAAAACCCTAAATCATCAAGCCTCCAGCCACGAAAAGTTCCGCAGCGCCGCCGCCACCGAAGGGGAGATTCGGGGGACAGAAAGTCTCTGTTCTGACACCCTGCCGGGACAAGGAAGTGCCCCCGGAGCCATCTCCACTGATCTGCACCGCCATCGCCATCACCGTTGTTGATTCCCAAGATGAGGCGGGAGTATTTCTCTCTCGAGGCTAAGGGTTCTACCGATAGCTATGTGTTCATCTCTGTCTATGCATGATCTTGTTGTGGTCATGAGCTTTGTAATCAAGTAGATCTACCTTGCTACTCAAGTGCTGTATTGAATCTCTGCTCTCCCCATGTGTGTGCATGTGACAGCGTGCTCACCATGGTTGCACTTAGGCTAGAGATTACAAATACTTTTTATGAGTTATATTTGGAGTTGGATGTCTCTATGAAATTGTGGTGTTTGTTGGACTCATCTAGTACTCAAGGTGACAGTGTGGGGTTTTCTAGATGGGAAAGATGGACTTTGAGGTGTGTTGTTATAGCCCTACCATCGATTAGAGTGTTCAACCGAGAGTAGTTTAGAGTAGTATCATAAAGAGAGGATATATTTATGAGAGAGTGTTCACTAGTGAAAGTATGATCCCTAGGCCTTGTTTCTAAGCACTGAAACACCGTTTGCTACTAGATCTGTTACATGTTTGTTTGCTTCCATCTTTATTTCAGTTTGCCTTTAGTCTCTTCCACGCCATCAAAGTATTTTCTAGCACCATTATCTTTTATCCATACCACTTGTATTTCACTATCTCTTTGCCGAACTAGTGCACCTATACACCTGACAAGTGTATTGGGTGTGTTGGGAACACGAGAGACTTCTTGTATCTTGATTGCATGATTGCTTGAGAGGGAATACATTTGAGCACTTCCTCCCTGAGTTCGATAAACCTTGGGTGATCCACTTAAGGGAAAACTTGCTGTTGCTCTACAAACCTCTGCACTTGGAGGCCCAACAACTGTCTACAAGAATAGAAGTGCGTAGACATCAAGCTATTTTCTGGCGCCGTTGCCGGGGAGGAAAGGTAAAAGGTATTCACACCAGAGGTTTAAAGAAGAAGAACCTCCCACGGGAAACGCCTATTTTCCGGCGCCGTTGCCGGGGAGGTAAGGTAAAAGGTACTCACATCCTCCGGTGTGAGTGCTCGAAGTTATTTCCTTTAGATTCTGCAATTTTGTCTTTCTGTTTCCTGTTTTCACTAGTTCGGCTTAATGGAAAATAACAAAACAATTAGAGAGCTTTCTAGTATTTTTCCTAAGTTAGAACTTGAATTGCCTGAAAAGAAAATTAAAAAACCCATGGAAGTTTATTTGCATGCTAATAGTAATGTTATTAGTATGATTCTTTTGAACACCTTTGTTACTAATTCTATGGAAACGTCTAAGCTTGGGGAAGTTGGTTCTTATCAAAATGATCTCTTTAGTTCCCCAGTTTTAAGGAAGAAAATTTGCTCTGATGATACTTTATCTCCCATATGTGGTAATTCTAATGATAGTTGTGATATTTTAATTCCACATACTGAAAGCATCCCTTTTAAAATACCTATAAAAATTATTGATCGTGTTATGGATAACTACTATTTTGGAGATGGAACTGTCTATCCCGGTGATCATTTGCTCTTTATACATGAATTATGCGGGTTGTTCAAGTGTGCAGGTATTACAACATATCACGTCAAGAAGAAGTTATTCTCTTTTTCACTTAAGGGCAAAGCAAGGGAGTGGTATGAGCTACTAGATGATCCTCATCATTTTGAGTGGAAGGAACTTGAATCTCTCTTTTACTCTAAATTTTATCCTCCTCATGAAATTCATAAAGATAGGAATTACATTTATAATTTTCATCCTCATGATGGAGAAAGTATCACCCAAGCATGGGAGAGATTGAAGTCATTAATGCTCAAATGTCCCATTCATGAGCTCCCCCGTAATATTGTTATTAATAATTTCTATGCAAAGCTTTCGGGACATTACAAGGACTATCTAGATACTTGTTTAGAGGGATCCTTCACAAGTAAGGAGGTCAAAGCTAAGTGGGATCTTCTTGAAACAATTCAAAGCAATACCGAAGATTGGGATAACAACAAAGGTAAAGAACCAGGTATAAACTATGAGTATGATTGCATTATGTCTTTTGCTGAAACTGCTGATTTTCAAGAGCTTAGTGCTAAATATGGTCTTGGTCCTCGATTTCTTATTGATAGTTTTAAAACCTTTGCTTCTCATATTAATGCTCCTAAAGAAAAGTGGGACATGTATCATGAGCCTTTTAAAGACACTTGCATGGAAAATGAAATTGTTGTTAATGATAGCAATAAACATGCTCAAACCTCTGAAAGCACTATTTCTTATAAGCATGATAATTTTTGTGGGATACATAGACCTTGTGAGAGTAATCAAGAAGAAGAATATTTTATCACCCACAAGAATGAAAAAACTAGAATGTGGTATTGGGCTCTAAATGATCTTGGTAAAAAAGTTTGTGCCCTCTATCCTTTTATTTGTGAACTTTGCTTTGAAGTCGGTCATTTCAATTTACAATGCTCAGGACATAATAATAGCCCTTCTAATCCAATGAGTACTACAAGTTTGTATTGTGATGACATGATCACTCCTAATCACCATGATGAACTTACATTATTTTTGGGGTGTGAAGAGTTATCAAGAAAAACCTCTTTGTTAGATATAAGTGCTTTTGATATGAATAGTGTCCTGCATGGTTGTCGTCTTTATTGTGTTGATAATTTTCACACAAATACTTACATACAAAATATTATAGAAGATGAGATTTTACCAAATTATGATAGGACTAATATGTGTTTTGATCTTATTAATGAAAAGAAGGAATCCTCCAAAGTTTCTTCTATTGTCTCTAACAATGAACCAGGGTATATGGAGAAGCTTCCTTTCAAGCCTCTCCCTCCTATAGAGAAGAAGATAAAGAAGAAAAGGAGGAGTAAAAGGAGGGAAGAAACGGTATTTTCCCCTAAGCATGTAGCTCCTATTATAGTTTTTGATGACTCTGAACTCAATGATGTTCCTATGCTTGTTACCTATAGTAGTGATCATGATTGGGAAAAGTACACTTCTTTTGATATTGAAAATATCTTTGGTACAAATTCTGAAAATTATGATATTAATAATTGCTATACTATTAGTGCTATCCATGATCCTTCCAATGATGATATGTTTACAAATGAGCACACTTTGGAAGATAACTATTCTATTGCTTATGAAGATACTATACCTCCAATTTATGATGATTGCAATGATGAATATGATATTTTCAGTCCACATACTATTGAGGAGGAAATTAATTACGATTATAATATGCCTCCTATATTTGATGATTATGGTGATGAAAATAATAATGATAGCTATTTTTTTGAATTTACTCCCACTACAATTAACAGGAATGACTATGCTTATGTGGGGAGTATTAATTCTTTTATGCATGTGGCTCATGATAAGAATGTTTTATGTGATAGTTATATTGTTAATTTTATTCATGTTGCTACTCAAAGTTATTATGAGAGAGGGAAACATGGTTCTATGCATCTCAATAATATTAATCCCCTCTTTATGTTGAAAGTCTTGAAGTTGCACTTGTTTTACTTTCCTATGCTTGTTTCTTTGTGCTTTGATGACTTGTTTCTTTACAAGATTCCTATGCATAGGAAGTGGGTTAGACTTAAATGTTATTTGAATTTGCTTCCTGATGCTCTCTTTTACTTCAATTCATATTCTTATGTGAGCATCTTCTCAAACTATCATGCCTAACTTAAAGGCGTTAAAGAAAATTACTTATTCGGGAGATAACCCAATTTTTTAGATGAGTCTTAGAAGTTATTACCACAGTAATAACCTCTCCTTATCTTTTTTATTTGCTTTTTGTGCCAAGAGTAACCTCTAATGAGAGAGAAGTAATGATTGGGAAAGTTGCTGTCCCGAAATAGATTTTTGTGCTTCACTGCCAAAATTTGTGAGAGATCTCTGTATGTCGGATGGAGCTGTAAGTTTTTGTGCTTCTTCCCCAGGTTGTTATCTAACTTTAGTTAGTTTAACACTTTTCGATTTGAGCAACATAAGGTCTTCGAAATAATTCGTCTATACCTGCTGGTCTGTTTTGACAGATTTCTGCCATTTTCTGCATTTGATTCTTGTTGGTTCCTTCTTGAGTATTTTGGGGAATTGAGCTTTTTGAGGGAAGTGCTACAGTAGCTAGTGTTATAATGGAAGTTTATTTGGTGTTAGAACTTAACCTTGAGACTTATTTATCTTAAATGCACTAATGTTGCTAATGAGATTGTGTGAAGTTTTGTATGAAGGAAAAATTTCAGGTGTATGGAAGGAATGAGTAATGAGATGAAGGATGGACTAAAGCTCAAGCTTGGGGTTGCCACGCGTGTCACCCCAAGAAATATCCAAGAAGTACAAGTGTCAAAGCTTGGGGATGCCCAAGACATCCCCTTCTTCATCAATAAAAATTCCAAGTTTCTTCCAAACGCTTCATTTTTATTGTTTCATGCATAGTTGTGTTTTTCTTGGAGTGTCTTCTTTTTTTGTTTTCGTTTTGGCTTTTCGTTTTCTTGGTTTGCTTAGTTTTCTGAATAAATTAGTTGGACCCCCTCTTTCATACATTGGTTTGCAAATATTTTGGTTTGGTTTGGAAAAGAGTAGGAAAGTTCATACTTATGTGATAAAAAGAGCTTGTTTTTGACTGTGGCCTATGCTTTGTCATGCCATGCTTGATACTGTTTTGGCTTTATTCTTAGTATTCCTTGCTGTTGCATGACTTGTTATAAACAATTGAGATTGCTTAATGTTCCTTGGATGAATCATGCGTTGTTTTAGCATATTAAAGCATATTATAGTGGTATTCTCCTTTGATGCTTTATTTGGGTTGACTTGGCGCATGCTCACACCATGTTATGCTATCTCATGTCACCATAGCCTTTATGATACTTTAGTTTTGAACTTGTAGTATCACTTTATGCTTTGATCAATGATTTTTTGTCGCTCTGCATGATTATGGCCATTATTGCTCTCTTAGTTTGTCGCTCCCAGTGTTTTGCTAGCCTCCACAACAAAGTATGAGTTCCAATCATGCATCCAGCTCCCTAAACCAAGTTATTCCAAAGAGTCCACCATACCTACCTACGAGCTTATGCTATTCCAAGTACATTCATGATTTTGTTTGCCTTCCACTTGTTATGAGAAAACTAGTGATTAAAGCTCTCAAGAACTTGATGGCACACTTTACTTTACTTGCCCTTAATAAACTTGAACCATTGTGTCTTCTATGTTGTATATGCTTGCACTTATTTGTCGGGAATTAGCAGAACCATGCTTTCATGGGGAACGTTTTCAACATTGCATTTGGTACTTGTACCTACTTGATATCATGCTCTTTTGTATATGGATGTCGTCGGTGTGAAATGAAAGGGGAGCTTATAAGTCCATGGAGTTATGTATATGTGTTAGAGAAACGTCGGGGCCGCTGGTCTAATCCATGCTGACATGGTGGAAACCTGCAGCATAACCGCAATGAGCTGTCTATGAAGCATTCTTCTTATAAAAAAGAGTCCTATATTGAGAAAAAAAGAGAAAAGAAGAAAAAGAGATACTATGATAAGAGGAAAGAGACAAAAAAGCACCATATTCCCATGGTAAATAAGAAGAATGTTGAGATGCTCGTTGTCTGCTTGCCTTGTCATTTTGATATGGGGATTCTTCTGTATCATCGGGCAAGGGGTACCCTGTTGGCAGTTCTCTATGATACACATGTACTTACGATGACAAGAACTTACTGGTGACTAAACTTGAGTAGCATGACGAGCGGCCCTCGTATACAAGGGACATGGGATTTCTGACTTATACTTCGTCAAGCATGTACACCATAGTTTGTTCACTTTAACCTTAACCACTTCAAGATGCTTATGATAGGGGCAATGAGAGCTGAAAGCAATAAGTACCATAATTTTTGGAAGCTCTTTATGAGACTTGAATCCCTACTTCCTTTTACAAAGGCCTTTCTTCCACCATTATATTGAGTCTCCACCTTCTATCTTTATGCACCTACTTTGAAAGCGTAGCGGCCATTCTTAGTTCTATGTGCATTGTCCCAAGACTAGTTGATTGATGCATACTTTGATATTGCTTGATTTAAACTATTGTATCTAGTCACTCTTATGAACTTTGAAGGTGTCCTATGCATTTATATTTGCTACTCTATTGAGGGACAAGCTGAATGCTATTATGCTATGTTTTCTTTATGTGAAACGTCTTGCAAAGCATTGTTATTCATGAATCTTTTGTTTGTGCCTTTTCATGTTGCATCATAGTTTCTTTGTCTTATTGCTAGAACTTTGTCTTTCATGTTATGATTGAAGTACTATGATCCCAGCTTTGAATGCTTTACAAATACTTTAATCAAGTCTTTGATGGTGCATGTCACCTCAAAAATTATTCTTTCTTTTTATCACTTACCTACTCGAGGACGAGCAGGAGTTAAGCTTGGGGATGTTGATACATTGCAAATGTATCTACAATTTTTGATGTTCCATGCTTGGTATTATCTACTTTCTTATGTTGTGTCCACACTTTGGAGTACTTTTCATATGATTTCTTCGACTAACCTATTAACAAGATGCCACAGTGCCAGTTGCCTGTTTTCTGCTGTTTTTGTTTCCAGGAAAGTCAGAAAATGAATATTCTCAGAATTGGACGGGACAAAAGCCAAAGTTCCTATTTTTCCAGAAGACTCACGAAGCCAGAATACGAGACGGAGGAGGGCCAGGGCCTGCCACACCCCCCAGGCGCGGGCTAGCCCTAGCCACGCCACCAGGTGGTGTGGGCCCCCTGGCACTCCACCGACCTTGCCCTCTGGCCTATAAGAAGCCTCCCGACACAAAAAACGTAATCATCAAGCCTCCAGCCATGAAAAGTTCCGTAGTGCTGCCGCCATCGAAGGGGAGATTCAGGGGACAGAAAGTCACTGTTCTGGCACCTTGCCGGGACGGGGAAGTGCCCCCGGAGCCATCTCCATCGATCTCCACAACCATCTCCATCACCGTTGCTGATTCCCATGATGAGGAGGGAGTAGTTCTCTCTCGAGGCTAAGGGTTCTACCGGGAGCTATGTGTTCATCTCTCTCTCTATGCATGATCTTGTTCTAGTCATGAGCTTTGTAATCAAGTAGATCTACCTTGCTTCTCAAGTGCTTTATTGAATCTCTACTCTCCCCATGTGTGTGAAAGTGACAGCGTGCTCACCATGGTGGCACTTAGGCTAGAGATTACAAATACTTGTTATGAGTTATATTTGGAGTTGGATGTCTCTATGAAATTGTGGTGTTTGTTGGACTCATCTAGTACTCAAGGTTACAGTGTGGAGTTTTCTAGATGGGAAAGATGGACTTTGAGGTGTGCTGTTATAACCCTACCATCGATTAGAGTGTTCAACCGGAGAGTAGTTAAGAGTAGTATCATAAAGAGAGGATATATTTATGAGAGAGTGTTCATTAGTGAAAGTATGATCCCTAGGCCTTGTTTCTATGAACTGAAATACCGTTTGCTACTAGATCTGTTACATGTTTGCTTGCTTCCATCTTTATTTCAGTTTGCCTTTAGTCTCTTCCACGCCATCAAAGTATTCTATAGCACCATTATCTTTTATCCATACGACTTATATTTCACTATCTCTTTGTCGAACTAGTGCACCTATACACCTGACAAGTGTATTGGGTGTGTTGGGGACACAAGAGACTTCTTGTATCTTGATTGCAGGATTGCTTGAGAGGGAATACCTTTGACCACTTCCTCCCTGAGTTCGATAAACCTTGGGTGATCCACTTAAGGGAAAACTTGCTTCTGTTCTACAAACCTCTGCACTTGGAGGCCCATCAACTGTCTACAAGAATAGAAGTGCGTAGACATCAACCACCACAAGAGTCATTGCATGTGTCTTCTTTTCCTAAACCACCACTAGAGTCATTCCATGTGTGTTCCTTTCCTAAACCACATGGATCCACCAGATTCATTGCATGTGTGTTCTTTTCCTAAACCACATGGATCCACTAGATTCATTTCATGTGTGTTCTTTTCCTAAATCAGCACCAGAGTCATTGTATGCGTCTTATTTTCCTAAACCACCACTAGAGTCACTACATGTGTGTTCCTTTCCTAAACCACATGGATCCAACAGAATCATTGCATGTGTGTTCCTTTCCAAAACCAAATGAATCCACCAGAGTCATTTCACATGTGTTCCTTTCCTAAACCACAATGATCCACTAGAGTCATTGCATGTGTGTTCCTTTCTTAAACCAAATGGATCCACTAGAGTCATTGCATATGTGTTCCTTTCATAAACCACATGATTCCACTAGAGTCATTGCATGTGTGTTCCTTTCCTAAACAACATTGATCCAACAGAGTCATTGCATGTGTATTCCTTTCCTAAACCACAATGATCCACTAGAGTCATGGCATGTTTGTTCCTTTCTTAAACCAAATGGATCCACCGGAGTCATTGCATGTGTGTTCCTTTCCTAAACCACATGGATCCACTAGATTCATTGCATGTTTGTTCCTTTCCTAAACCACATTGAACCAATAGAGTCATTGCATGTGTATTCCTTTCCTAAACCACAATGATCCACTAGATTCATTGCATGTGAGTTCTTTTCCTTAACAACATGGATCCACCAGAGTCATTTCATATGTATTCCTTTCCTAAACCACTATGATCCACTAGAGTTATTTCATGTGTGTTCCTTTCTTAAACCAAATCGATCCACCAGAGTCATTGCATATGTCTTCCTTTCCTAAAGCACATGGATCCACTATAGTTATTGCATGTGTGTTCCTTTCTTAAACCACATGGATACACCAGAGTCGTTGCATGTCTGTTCCTTTCCTAAACGACATGGATGTGTGTTCCTTTCCTAAACCACATTGATCCATGTGGTTTAGGAAAAGAACACACTTGAAATGACTCTAGTGGATCCATGTGGTTTAGGAAAAGAACACACATGGATCCACTATAGTTATTGCATGTGTGTTCCTTTCTTAAACCACATGGATACACCAGAGTCGTTGCATGTCTGTTCCTTTCCTAAACGACATGGATCCGCTAGAGTATTGCATGTGTGTTCCTTTCCTCAACCACATTGATCAAATACAGTCATTTCACGTGTTTCTTTCCTAAACCACATGGATCCCCTAGAGTCATTACATGTGTCTTTCTTTCCTAAACCACCAACAGAGTCATTGCATGTGTGTTCCTTTCCTAAACCACATGGAAACACCAGAGTCACTACATGTGTGTTCCTTTCCTAAACCACATGTATCCACCAGAGTCATTGCATGTGTGTTCCATTCCTAAACCATGTTGATCCACTAGAGTGATTTCATGTGTTTTCTTTTCCTAAACCACATGGATCCACCAGTGTCATTGCATGTGTGTTCTTTTCCTGAACCACCACTAGAGTCATTCCATGTGTGTTCTTTTCCTAAACCACATGGATCCACCAGAGTCATTTCGTGTGTGTTCTTTTCCTGAACCACCTCTAGAGTCATTGCATGTGTGTTCTTTTCCTTTAGAACATGGATCCACTAGAATCATTTCAAGTGTGTTCTTTTCCTATACCACCACCAGAGTCATTGCATGTGTCTTCTTTTCCTAAACCACCAATAGAGTCACTGCATGTGTGTTCCTTTCCCTAAACCACATGGATCCACCAGAATCATTGCATGTGTGTTGCATTGATAAACCAAATGGATCCATGAGAGTCATTTCACATGTGTTCCTTTACCAAACCACAATGATCCACTAGAGTCATTGCATGTGTGTTCCTTTCTTAAAGCAAATGGATCCACCAGAGTCATTGAATGTGTGTTCCTTTCATAAACCACATGGATTCACTAGAGTCATTGCATGTGTGTTCCTTTCCTAAACCACATTGATCCAATAAAATCATTGCATGTGTATTCCTTTCCTAAATGATCCACTAGAGTCATGGCATGTGTGTTCCTTAAACCAATTGGATCCACCGGAGTCATTACATGTGTGTTCCTTTCCTAAAGCACATGGAGCCACTAGATTCATTGCATGTGTGTTCCTTTCCTAAACCACATTGATCCAATAGATTCATTGCATGTGTATTCCTTTCTAAAACCAGACGGATCCACTAGAGTCATTGCATGTGTGTTCCTTTCCTAAACCACATGGATCCACTAGAGTCATTGCATGTGTGTTCCTCTATTAAACCACATTGATCCAATAGAATCATTGCATGTGTCTTCCTTTCCTAAATCACCATGATCCTCCAGAGTCATTGTATGTGTGTTCCTTTCCTAAACCACATGGATCCACCAGAGTCATTACATGTGTCTTTCTTTCCTAAACCACCTTCAGACTCATTGCATTTGTGTTCCTTTCCTAAACCACATGGATACACCAGAGCCATAACATGTGTGTTCCTTTCCTAAACCACATGGATACATCAGACTCATTGCATGTGTGTTCCTTTCCAAAACACATTGATCATATAGAGTCATTGCATGTGTGTTCTTTTCCTAAACCACATGGTTCCACCAGTGTCATTGCACGTGTGTTCCATTCCTAAACCACATGGATCCACTAGAGTAACTGCATGTGTGTTCTTTTCCTAAACCACACGGATCCACCAGATTCATTTCATGTGTGTTCTTTTCCCAAACCACCACCAGAGTCATTGCATATGTCTTCTTTTCCTAAACCACCACTAGAGTCATTGCATGTATGTTACTTTCCTAAACCACTTGGATCCACCAGAGTCATTGCATGTGTGTCACTTTCCTAAACCACATGGATCCACCAGATTCATTGCATGTGTGTTCCTTTCCAAAACCACATGGATCCACCAGGGTCATTTCACGTGTGTTCCTTTCCTAAACCACATGGATCCACTAGAGTCATTGCATGTGTGTTCCTTTCCTAAACCACATGGATCCACCAGAGTCATTCCATGTGTGTTCCTTTCCTAAACCACTTGGATCCACTAGAGTCATTTCATGTGTGTTCCTTTCCAAAACCACATGGATCCACCAGAGTCATTGCACATGTGTTACTTTCCTAAACCACCACTAGAGTCATTGCATGTGTGTTCTTTTCCTAGACCACATGGATCCACCATAGTCATTGCATGTGTGTTCTTTACCTAAACCACATCCAGAGTCATTGCATGTGTCTTGACTTTCTAATCCATCACTAGAGTCATTGCATGTGTGTTCTTTTGTTTAACAACATGGATCCACCAGGGTCATTTCATGTGTTCTTTTCCTATACCACCACCAGAGTCTTTGCATGTGTCTTCTTTTCCTAAACTACCACTAGAGTCAATGCATGTGTGTTCCTTTCCTAATCCACATGGATCCACCAGAGTCATTGCATGTGTGTTCTTTTCCTAAACCACATGGATCCACTAGAGTCATTTCATGCGTGTTCTTTTCCAAACCACCACCAGAGTCATTGCGTGTGTCTTCTTTTTCTAAACTACCACTAGAGTCATTGCATGTGTGTTCCTTTCCTAAACCACATGGATCCACCGAAATCATTGCATGTGTGTTCCTTTCCGAAACTACATGGATCCACTAGAGTCATTTCACATGTATTCCTTTCGTAAACCACAATGATCCACTAGAGTCACTGCATGTGTATTCCTTTCTTAAACCAAATGGATCCACCAAAGTCACTGCATGTGCGTTCCTTTCCTAAACCACATGGATCCACTAGAGTTATTGCCTGTTTGTTCCTTTACTAAACCACATTGATCCAATAGAGTCATTGCATGTGTATTACTTTCCTAAACCACAGTGATCCACTAGAGTCATTGCATGTGTGTTCCTTTCTTAAACCAAATGGATCCACCAGAGTCATTGCATGCGTGTTCCTTTCCTAAACCACAATGATCCACTAGAGTCATGGCATGTTTGTTCCTTTCTTAAACCAAATGGATCCACCGGAGTCATTGCATGTGTGTTCCTTTCCTAAACCACATGGATCCACTAGATTCATTGCATGTTTGTTCCTTTCCTAAACCACATTGAACCAATAGAGTCATTGCATGTGTATTCCTTTCCTAAACCACAATGATCCACTAGATTCATTGCATGTGAGTTCTTTTCCTTAACAACATGGATCCACCAGAGTCATTTCATATGTATTCCTTTCCTAAACCACTGTGATCCACTAGAGTTATTTCATGTGTGTTCCTTTCTTAAACCAAATCGATCCACCAGAGTCATTGCATATGTCTTCCTTTCCTAAAGCACATGGATCCACTATAGTTATTGCATGTGTGTTCCTTTCTTAAACCACATGGATACACCAGAGTCGTTGCATGTCTGTTCCTTTCCTAAACGACATGGATCCGCTAGAGTATTGCATGTGTGTTCCTTTCCTCAACCACATTGATCAAATACAGTCATTTCATGTGTTTCTTTCCTAAACCACATGGATCCCCTAGAGTCATTACATGTGTCTTTCTTTCCTAAACCACCAACAGAGTCATTGCATGTGTGTTCCTTTCCTAAACCACATGGATACACCAGAGTCACTACATGTGTGTTCCTTTCCTAAACCACATGTATCCACCAGAGTCATTGCATGTGTGTTCCATTCCTAAACCATGTTGATCCACTAGTGTGATTTCATGTGTTTTCTTTTCCTAAACCACATGGATCCACCAGTGTCATTGCATGTGTGTTCTTTTCCTGAACCACCACTAGAGTCATTCCATGTGTGTTCTTTTCCTAAACCACATGGATCCACCAGAGTCATTTCGTGTGTGTTCTTTTCCTGAACCACCTCTAGAGTCATTGCATGTGTGTTCTTTTCCTTTAGAACATGGATCCACTAGAGTCATTTCAAGCGTGTTCTTTTCCTATACCACCACCAGAGTCATTGCATGTGTCTTCTTTTCCTAAACCACCAATAGAGTCACTGCATGTGTGTTCCTTTCCCTAAACCACATGGATCCACCAGAATCATTGCATGTGTGTTGCATTGATAAACCAAATGGATCCATGAGAGTCATTTCACATGTGTTCCTTTACCAAACCACAATGATCCACTAGAGTCATTGCATGTGTGTTCCTTTCTTAAACCAAATGGATCCACCAGAGTCATTGAATGTGTGTTCCTTTCATAAACCACATGGATCCACTAGAGTCATTGCATGTGTGTTCCTTTCCTAAACCACATTGATCCAATAAGATCATTGCATGTGTATTCCTTTCCTAAACCACAATGATCCACTAGAGTCATGGCATGTGTGTTCCTTAAACCAATTGGATCCACCGGAGTCATTACATGTGTGTTCCTTTCCTAAAGCACATGGAGCACCTAGATTCATTGCATGTGTGTTCCTTTCCTAAACCACATTGATCCAATAGATTCATTGCATGTGTATTCCTTTCTAAAACCAGACGGATCCACTAGAGTCATTGCATGTGTGTTCCTTTCCTAAACCACATGGATCCACTAGAGTCATTGCATGTGTGTTCCTCTATTAAACCACATTGATCCAATAGAGTCATTGCATGTGTCTTCCTTTCCTAAATCACCATGATCCTCCAGAGTCATTGTATGTGTGTTCCTTTCCTAAACCACATGGATCCACCAGAGTCATTACATGTGTCTTTCTTTCCTAAACCACCTTCAGACTCATTGCATTTGTGTTCCTTTCCTAAACCACATGGATACACCAGAGCCATAACATGTGTGTTCCTTTCCTAAACCACATGGATACATCAGACTCATTGCATGTGTGTTCCTTTCCAAAACACATTGATCAAATAAAGTCATTGCATGTGTGTTCTTTTCCTAAACCACATGGTTCCACCAGTGTCATTGCACGTGTGTTCCATTCCTAAACCACATGGATCCACTAGAGTAATTGCATGTGTGTTCTTTTCCTAAACCACACGGATCCACCAGATTCATTTCATGTGTGTTCTTTTCCCAAACCACCACCAGAGTAATTGCATATGTCTTCTTTTCCTAAACCACCACTAGAGTCATTGCATGTATGTTACTTTCCTAAACCACTTGGATCCACCAGAGTCATTGCATGTGTGTCACTTTCCTAAACCACATGGATCCACCAGATTCATTTCACGTGTGTTCCTTTCCAAAACCACATGGATCCACTAGAGTCATTGCATGTGTGTTCCTTTCCTAAACCACATGGATCCACCAGAGTCATTCCATGTGTGTTCCTTTCCTAAACCACTTGGATCCACCAGAGTCATTTCATGTGTGTTCCTTTCCAAAACCACATGGATCCACCAGAGTCATTGCACATGTGTTACTTTCCTAAACCACCACTAGAGTCATTGCATGTGTGTTCTTTTCCTAGACCACATGGATCCACCATAGTCATTGCATGTGTGTTCTTTACCTAAACCACATCCAGATTCATTGCATGTGTCTTGACTTTCTAATCCATCACTAGAGTCATTGCATGTGTGTTCTTTTGTTTAACAACATGGATCCACCAGGGTCATTTCATGTGTTCTTTTCCTATACCACCACCAGAGTCTTTGCATGTGTCTTCTTTTCCTAAACTACCACTAGAGTCATTGCATGTGTGTTCCTTTCCTAATCCACATGGATCCACCAGAGTCATTGCATGTGTGTTCTTTTCCTAAACCACATGGATCCACTAGAGTCATTTCATGCGTGTTCTTTTCCAAACCACCACCAGAGTTATTGCGTGTGTCTTATTTTTCTAAACTACCACTAGAGTCATTGCATGTGTGTTCCTTTCCTAAACCACATGGATCCACCGAAATCATTGCATGTGTGTTCCTTTCCGAAACCACATGGATCCACTAGAGTCATTTCACACGTATTCCTTTCGTAAACCACAATGATCCACTAGAGTCACTGCATGTGTGTTCCTTTCTTAAACCAAATGGATCCACCAAAGTCACTCCATGTGTGTTCCTTTCCTAAACCACATGGATCCACTAGAGTTATTGCCTGTTTGTTCCTTTACTAAACCACATTGATCCAATAGAGTCATTGCATGTGTATTAATTTCCTAAACCACAGTGATCCACTAGAGTCATTGCATGTGTGTTCCTTTCTTAAACCAAATGGATCCACCAGAGTCATTGCATGCGTGTTCCTTTCCTAAACCACATTGATCCACTAGAGTCATTGCATGTGTGTTCCTTTACTAAAACACATTGATCTAATAGAGTCATTCCATGTGTAATCCTTTCCTAAACCACCATGATCCTCCAGAGTAATTGTATGTGTGTTCCTTTCCTAAACCACATGGATCCTCCAGAGTCATTACATGTGTCTTTCTTTCCTAAACCACCATCAGAGTCATTGCATTTGTGTTCCTTTCCTAAACCACATGGATACACCAGAGTCATAGCATGTGTGTTCCTTTCCTAAACCACATGGATACACTAGACTCATTGCATGTGTGTTCCTTTCCAAAACCACGTTGATCAAATAGAGTCATTGCATGTGTGTTATTTTCCTAAACCACATGGTTCCACCAGTGGCATGGCATGTGTGTTCCTTTCCTAAACCACATGGATCCACTAGAGTCATTGTATGTGTGTTATTTTCCTAAATCACATGGATCCACCAGATTCATTTCATGTGTGTTCTTTTCCTAAACCACCACCAGAGTCATTGCATATGTCTTCTTTTCCTAAACCACCACTAGAGTCATTGCATGTATCTTACTTTCCTAAACCACATGGATCCACCAGAGTCATTGCATGTGTGTTACTTTCCTAAACCACATGGATCCACCAGATTCATTGCATGTGTGTTCCTTTCCAAAACCACATGGATCCACCAAAGTCATTTCACGTGTGTTCCTTTCCTAAACCACATGGATCCACTAGATTCATTGCATGTGTGTTACTTTCCTAAACCACATGGATCAACCAGAGTCATTCCATGTGTGTTCCTTTCCTAAACCACTTGGATCCACCAGAGTCATTTCATGTGTGTTCCTTTCCAAAACCACATGGATACACCAGAGTCATAACACGTGTGTTACTTTCCTAAACCACCACTAGAGTCATTGCATGTGTGTTCTTTTCCTAGACCACATGGATCCACCATAGTCATTGCATGTGTGTTCTTTACCTAAACCACATCCAGAGTCATTGCATGTGTCTTCACTTTCTAATCCATCACTAGAGTCATTGCATGTGTGTTCTTTTCCTTAACAACATGGATCCACCAGAGTCATTTCATGTGTGTTCTTTTCCTATACCACCACTTGAGTCATTGCATGTGTCTTCTTTTCCTAAACCACCACTAGAGTCATTGCATGTGTGTTCCTTTCCTAATCCACATGGATCCACCATAGTCATTGCATGTGTGTTCTTTTCCTAAACCACATGGATCTACTAGAGTCATTTCATGAGTGTTCTTTTCCAAAAGCACCACTAGAGTCATTGCATGTGTCTTCTTTTCCTAAACTACCACTAGATTCATTGCATGTGTGTTCCTTTCCTAAACCACATGGATCCACTAGATTCATTGCATGTGTGTTCCTTTCCTAAACCACATTGATCCACTAGAGTCATTTCACATGTATTCCTTTCGTAAACCACAATGATCCACTAGAGTAATTGCATGTGTGTTCCTTTCTTAAACCAAATAGATCCACCAGAGTCACTTCATGTGTGTTCCTTTCCTAAACCACATGGATCCACTAGAGTTATTGCATGTGTGTTCCTTTCCGAAACCACATTGATCCAATAGAGTGATTGCATGTGTATTCCTTTCCTAAACCACCATGATCCTCTAGAGTCATTGTATGTGTATTCCTTCCCTAAACCACATGGATCCCCAGAGTCATTACATGTATCTTTCTTTCCTAAACCACCATCAGAGTCATTGCATGTGTGTTCCTTTCCTAAACCACATGGATACACCAGAGTCACGGTATGTGTGTTCCTTTCCTAAACCACATGGATCCACCAGAGTCATTGCATGTGTGTTCCTTTCCTAAACCAAATTGATCCACTAGAGTGATTGTAAGTGTGTTCTTTTCCTAAACCACATGGATCCACCAGTGGCATTGCATGTGTGTTCTTTTCCAGAACCACAACTAGAGTCATTCCATGTGTGTTCTTTTCCTAAACCACATGGATCCACCAGAGTCATTTCGTGTGTGTTATTTTCCTAAACCACCTCTAGAGTCATTGTATGTGTGTTCTTTTGCTTAACAACATGGATCCACTAGAATCATTTCATGTGTGTTCTTTTCCGATACCACCACCAGAGTCATTGCATGTGTCTTCTTTTCCTAAACCACCACTAGAGTCATTGCATGTGTGTTCCTTTCCTAAACCATATGGATCTACCGAATTCATTGCATGTGTGTTCTTTTCCTAAACACATGGATCCACTAGAGTCATTTCATGTGTGATCTTTTCCTAAACCACCACCAGAATCATTGCATGTGTCTTCTTTTCCTAAACCACCACTAGAGTCACTCCATGTGTGTTCCTTTCCCTAAACCACATGGATCCACCAGAATCATTGCATGTGTGTTCCTTTGATAAACCAAATGGATCCACCAGAGTCATTTCACATGTGTTACTTTTCCAAACCACAATGATCCACTAGAGTCATTGCATGTGTGTTCCTTTCTTAAACCAAATGGATGCACCAGAGTCATTGCATGTGTGTTACTTTCATAAACCACATGGATCCACTAGAGTCATTGCATGTGTGTTCATTTCCTAAACCACGTTGATCCAATAGAGTCATTCCATGTGTATTCCTTTCCTAAACCACAATGATCCACTAGAGCCATGGCATGTGTTTTCCTTTCTTAAACCAAATGGATCCACCGGAGTTATTGCATGTCTGTTCCTTTCCTAAACCACATGGATCCACTAGATTCATTGCATGTCTGTTCCTTTCCTAAACCACATTGATCCAATAGAGTCATTGCATGTGTATTCCTTTCCTAAACCACAATGATCCACTAGAGTCATTGAATGTGTATTCCTTTCTTAAACCAAATGTGTGGGGCCCCGGATTAATCCTCCGAGAATCCCTGTTATCATTACATAATCAGTTAGTCCTGGCACATAACCGACAAGTATCATTAAGGCTACATCAATCAACATCAGTGGAACTTCCTTAAGCATAGAGCCCGAGCCATGCCTTAACCTACAGGCAACAGACTGGGAGAATGTCGTAGCTCGCATAGTCGTCCACTTCATCTTCTTCTCGATATCTGACCAAGTTAATAGCCAGGGACAATGCAAGTGAGCACTTTGAATGTACTCGCAAACCACCTTAAAATAACAATAATAACAAGAGGATATGTGATATGGCTGTGGTAGTAGGAGGGCTTCAAGAGAGGTTCTTTTCTCAAATAGTTTCTCTTGTAGATATAGCATCTACATATCTTTGTAGAAAACTTTTGTAAAACATTTTGGGAACCTTTTGAAAAGTTTTGGAAAACATCAGGAATGGGTCACCCATTTGTTCCCGCCTTCAGGTCGTCCCGCGACCAAACTCTTTTCTCCTCCTTCCAACCATCCCATGGACAAAAGCATTCTCCTTTACGACCATCCCATGGTCAAAATATTTCCAAAGCAATTTCTTTTCCGAAAAATCCTTTTTGAAGACAAAACCAACACCACTCTACAGAAGTTTGTCCAACCCGTCCTTAACCGCGGACAGATTTACACTCTGCAGAGCTTGTACACTTTACCCACACCATCCGGGTACACTACCCTGATCTCAACCGATCGTGGGTCGAGTAACCGATCAATACACTACGGATGCCCACTTTGGTATAAGTGCCTACCCTATGAGTGTTATTCCCCTCAAAACCGGGACGTCGAGTACCGAGGACCAACCGGAGCGCTTTTTCCACTTCTCGATTGTGCGCTTTCAATGAGGGGCTCATAGTAACGCGTGGAGGCCAGCAGACCCTTCGTTCCTTCTCCAGGTCGATGTCCCGCATCGACCTTTATCATAGAGGGCCCACCCTCCAGGGATTCCCGATCCCCTATAGTAGTTTCAAGGCAGCTTGTACCTGAATAGATAACCATCAAATCCAGCCCTGTCCCATTCCAGAGTAATGTGGTTGCACAGGGTTAAGTTGTTATAGCTAAACTGCAAAGAACCAGGTGCGTTCTCGTAAACCTTTTTTCCTCCGGTTTTCCTCTAGTATTTTAAAAAAAACCTTTTCTCTTTCTCAACATCTCTTGGGAGGCCCACCTCACCAAGGTTTTATCTAAAAACATTTGGTAAAACCTTTTTCCGGGGTCTTCCCATCCTCTAGTTTTTGCTTTGGCTAAAACGGGGTATCCAAAGGGTATGGTGTTTTACACCATCTACCATACTAGTGACAAGTAGGTATCACCAAGGGGGTTTACTTAATAGTACAAAAGTGTAATAGTTCAGGGGAGCCAAACCACTACCATATATACATCAACATATAGTAAAACAATGCAGTTTTAATAAACAGTAGATAAAACATGCAAAAGTAAAACAATAGGTCAAGGCTTATGAGAAATAAGGCAGCTTTCCTAATGATCAACAATATGGAAATATGTCCCTGGAATTCTTCTTTAGATAACCAAGAATACCAATCATAATAAGGTCTCTTCTTCACGGTGTCAATACAAGCGCAACTATCGTCGTCATCGAGTATACATGCAAGCAAACGAGTCCACAATCAAACAAGGCATTCGAGAATCAAAACCATACAACAAGCAAATGACAATACAAGTTTACAAATCAGGAGTGGTGTTGAGAAAATGGATTAGAAGGATTGGGAGCATGTCTTATAACATTTGAAGGAAACCATATGGGTTTCATAGTCTAGAAACTAGGGATGAGAGGGTGTTGGACCAAAGACTTATTATATAAGATACCAGTGTAAAAACATGATACCAACAGATAGGTATTGATAAAATGAAACCAACAAAAGTGGTTTCACTAGTTTATCACCAATCTTTAATTTCTTATGAATATTCTAGTGATAAAAGCTCTAGTTTTAGGAGACAAATCACCAGAAACGTTCTGGATCTCCAAAAATTATTTTCGTGGATGATTTTGTAGGGTTTAATGTACTTGTTCACTAAGAGTTGGAATCATGCCAAAATAATTAATAGAGTGCCCTCAGGAAATTCTCAAAGGCAGTTCTAGAGCTATTTTGTTGTTTTCACCAGATTAAGTCTGCAGAGGCTTTTGAGCTGATTCCAAGGGCACATGGTAGGTATTTAGAATACCTTTCTGTAGAAATTAGAATCAACCTTTTTGTAGTTAAAGAGCTACTGGAGTGATTTATCTAGTGATAATACTATATATAGAAATGTTTAATGCATTAAAACTCATCAGAAGCCCAATAATTATTGATCTCTAGGAACATGGTAGTATTTAGTGTAACACACCAAGGGGAGGTTGATTTAGGTCAATACCCATGTTGTTTTGACCTCAGAAAATTTCTAAACTCATAAAAGGTATGTTTTTGTTATAGGAGTTTAATGGTTCCACTTGGAGGGAGGCCAAGGGCATGAGGTAGGTACAAGCAATACCTACCAGGGGCACTTGGGTTGACCACGTTTGGAGTTGTGAAACTCATAGGGGGATTTTCATAGTAAAAAGTGATACATTTTAGTAGCTGATTTATTATAACTAATATGGGCAATACTTGAGGCAGCCAAAGGTACTGCATGATAGAGTAAACCTTCAGTAACCCTAGGAAATTTAGATCTAGGAAAATGGAGTTGGTTTCCATTTTTTAAATGATTTAATCTAAAGAGTCAATCTTGTAGATTTTAGAGAACTACTAAAAAGAAAAGCAAAAAGGGAAGTGCCGGGCCAGAATTCCAGTCGAACTGGGTAGCCTGGAGCAGAATACGGCCCACGGCGGGAGAGGCGACACGCGGGAGGGATTTCAAAATCCCGCGGTGTGGGCCCACGGCGGGAGAGGCGAAGCGGTAACGGGTACCACCGGCTGTTCGATCAAGTGTAGATCGACAGCCAGGCTTCGTCTTCTTCCACGAAATAGAACGATGGCGTTGAAACCCTAGCTGGTGGCGGCGGGGCGTGAGGAGGCCTACCGGAGGCTCGCCGGTGGCCGGGGAGGGTCGGAGGTGATGCGGTCGACAACGGCGATCAGATCGAGGGGCGGCACGAGCTGGGTCGACGTTGGTGCGGGGCTCGCGTGAGGACGCCCAAACGGGGCTCGCCGGAGCTCGCCAGAGAGGCCTCGGGGTTGCATGCATGTCGACGGAGAGGATGCAGGGAAGATGCAGAGGTCCTAGGAGACGCCAGGAGGGATTCGGTAGGGGTGCATATGCTTGGGGAGGTCAGGATCGCCAGAGGGGAGCTTCTCTCGGCCATGCCGGGCGACGGTGGCTTCTAGCATTCCTACAGCAGAGAGAGGGCACATGGAGGTAGCTCAGAGGGATAGAAGCTCAACTAGGACACATGCAACGAAGGGTAAGCAGGGAAAAGGCGACCTCGAGCTTGAGCTCGTCCGTGGCCGAGAGATCTTCCTTCTCTCCTCCCGGGTAGGGCAGGGCAGGGGAGGAGGAGAGGTGCCTTAGGAAGGTAAGTGGGGAGCAGGGGGAGGGAATGAGGGGCAGGGGAAGCACGCGGTGGCCTCTGGCCTATTTAACCCGAGATGGATTGGTTCATGGGGGACAAGGTCCAAGAAGAGAATGGGGAGGGGAGCTAGCCTTCCATTGGGCAGCAGGGGGTGGAGATAGGGTGGAGGTGTTATCTAAGGTCGTGCAGGAGCAGAGAGGGCCAGCTGGTTGCTGCTGCAAGATAAATGGCCTTACATGCTTGTCTCTCTCTCTTCTCACTTCCAAGCACATGTGACAAGGGAGAGGGGCTGCTACAGTAGCTTAGCAACAATGATGGTCGACCAGAGGAGGGGTGGGTGTTTTGGTGCATTTCTTTGCAAGATTGGTGGTGGTTTGATCTTGATTTAACTCAATACTAGCTAGGTTTGCTAAATTGAGTAAATAGGTGATTGTGAAGGAAGTTCAAAATTTTGCATAGGACAAGGTGGGAAGATGGTACTAGTAGATAGGTGAGGTCAAGGTAGATATCTAGGAATTATTTTGGATTTTTCCAAAGATTTTTAGTTCACTTAAAATCCTTTATTCAAAAAGTAGTTTATAGAAGATTATTTGAAAATTTTACATTGGACAAGATTAGTTTTTTATGTGAGATGGTATTAGATGTGAATACACACTTAGGGGAATTTTCCCAAGATTTATTGAGACTTAAAAGTATTTAAAACATTTATTATTCCAATTCAGCCATTTAAGAAAATGGAAAAAAATAAATAATAAATCTCTTCAGAAATATTTATTTTTGAAGTGGTAAAATGGGGTATGATATATTTATCTCACTTGATCCAAAAGTTTGGGAAGTGTTTTGGAAAAAACCAAACTTTCCTTTATGGAAGAAGTTTTGGAGATTTTGTCTATTAAACGAATTAAATAGATTTGGGTCCATAATAATTATGGAGAATTATTGATAAATCTTGATAATCAAGGTAAATCTTGATAATCAAGGTAGTAGGCATTTGCAACCTTGGGAATTGGAAAATCCAAGTTGATATGGTGGAAACTAGAGATTTAAGGATCTTGGGTAAGATTGTTTTCATGCCACCAAAACCTTGCTGGATCTTGGAGCTCAAGGCTCCTCTTGGTGCATGGGATATATGGATGGATATACCAAGTGATGTAGATTGCAATGGTGTAGGGGTTTAAGCTTGATCCTGATTGAGCTCACCAAGACAGACTTTTAAACTTTGAATAAATTAAGCCTGCCAAAGCAGATTATCAACTAGCCTACAAAACCTTGTGGGTTTAAGAAGCACAAAGATCCACTTGGAACAAGTGAAGTAGGTATTGATAGACCTATATGAGTAGAACACAACCATGCAAAGGGTTGGTCCATAGAAGACTGGATGATGGTGTAAGCTTCTGTCAAATAGGCATGTTGACTAGATTTGCAGGAATAGTTATTTTCTTGCCTACAAAACCATCAAGAACAAGTGGGTTGGAGGATGATATAACCAAGGGAAAAAGTGGGCCTTGGTAGTCCTTAGGATGGTTAAAAATATGGTTCAGGTGCATTACCAAAAATGCACAAGGGTTGAGAAAGGGAGACATCCAAAAAGGTGATGTTGGAAATAGTTTTCCAGACTTAGCCAAATTTGGCAGATTTAGGGTTTTTGACTAGAGTATGAGAGGGGATGTTTGTGATGGGTTGCAAGGTACCCAAGCATCATCAAGTGTATAATGTTGAAGTGTAGATTGAGTAGGAAGGATCCATGCTTGATATTGGTCTTCATTTACTTGGAAGCTTCTGGAAGGGATCACTTCAAAAGGGGTCTGGTTAGGGGTTTTACATGATCCCTGGTAGCTAAAGATCAGATCCAGATATGTATTCTTGCTTAGGGTGTGGTGATTTGGAAACATATTTATCCTAGTGATGAGCTCCTAGAGTGGCTCATACTACTTCCTAAGCAATCAAGTCAAACAGCAGATCAAGGCAATTCATCAAAGAGCAGATCGAGGCAACTCATCTTACAAACAAAGCAAACCTACTATTAGGGTTACCATCAAGCCTAGCTTAAGGTGAGTATGGGTATTTTGAAGTGTTGGGTTTGAATAAGGTGAGAGTCCTTGGTATCTCTACCAAGAGTGGAATTCAACAGCTTAAAGGAAAGGTTTTGGAAAAACCTAGAGGTAAGAGTATTTGAAGGTTCTGTGTTGAAAACATAAGGAGATAGTATTCTATAGCTCTCCATAGTTTGATCAATAAAAGCTACTAAAATAGTTGGTTTGCAAAAGCTTCTTGGCTCAGGTTTTGAAATGCTAGAACATTTGAGAATATGGAAATTAAGCCAAGACAATTTTTTGGGAAGTAGCTTTTGTCAACTGGTGTTAAGGTAAGGAGTATATCATAAGCTATACAATCATAATCATAAGCACAGACAATCAGTAGGCAAACACTGCACACTTAACAAGAAAAAAGTTTTTGTTCCCCCTGATTTTTGCATTCTGGGCAGCTAATCAGGGTTGCTGAAATTGGGATGTTACAGACCTTTCCCCCTTAAAAGAATCTCGTCCCGAGATTCAGGAAAGTAGGGTTAGGGGATTTGGACTCAGGTTTATACTAGGTGTCTTACGCGTACTATCTTACGAGCTCCATCTTTGAAAGTGGTTACTACATCGATGAAGTTGAGCTTCAGTCTTCCGGATACACGGAGAGTTGAGCAGAGTCCAGTCCTGATTGCGAGGGATGACCTTATTTTCCTTCCGGACTCTATATCTCGAGGGCTTAGACTAGGCAGACTATCTTGATGCTGAACTTCACGGAGTACTCGTCGAAGGATAGAATCTACAACTAGGAGTACCTCTGTCTAAGGATTCATAGCTCTTCCTTAGGGTCGTAGCGTATCCTATTTACGATTTTAGGGTCGGGACTCCTGAGGTTGCTCCTAGTAGAGGGTTATTCTATTTTGTGGGAAAGAAGCAGTCTTTCCCCCTTAAGATTAAACTAGGGTAGCTCGGGGATAGCACATTCCTTTCTTCTTAGAGTCGTAGAATCTCCAGTTAGTTTCGCTCCAGATGTCTCACGGGTTGGGGTTTGGTGAGAAGGCGTCCAATTCTGGAGGTCTTCTGAAGTTTCCTCTGGTAGACAGTCTTCTGAGGATTGAGTGGAAAGACATAGTCTTTCCACCTTAGAGTTTCACTAAGGTTCATCAAGAAGGGTGCGGATCCTTTGTCTTGGAGTGCTGACCCGATGTTAGCGGGAGGCTGTATCTTCTCGGAGTCCTGAGTTGAGGTCGTCGAGTGACGCCCTATTCTATAAACCTTGGTGAGGGTGGTTTCCTAACGCAGCCCTTAAGGGGTTAGCTCAAGATAATTTAGTGGTTTATGACTCTTCTTGCTAGTAGTTAGTCATGGTTGAGGCAGTCAGCGTCGGGTAAGCTGTCTTCATTGGCATTTCTTGTGTTGCTTCTGATTGAGGGTAGAGTGGACTCGTTGTCTTCACGCTTCCTTATCATCTGGCTTTAGGGGTGGTTCTGACCTTCTAGGGATCAACTTTCCGTTAGTTTGGGTAGGGTCAAATAGGTTGGTTAGTCTCCTAAGGCGGTCAAAAGCTCTAATACACTAAAGGTTAGTGTGGTTAGGTCTTCACTTCTTGTCTTGGTTGGCTTATCGAGTGGTTTCTCGTGGATATTAAGGATCCTTTTGTGATCGACTTCCAGCTTCAACGGGATTCTTGTTGTAGTAGACTGAGGAACAAGGGAGTGTGGTGCTATTGACTGGTCTTGCAAGGTGAGTTTGACGGGGTATGCCGTCCTGCTGAGGTGAAATCTTCGAGTTGATTCTGACTTGACGATGTCGAACTCCTGGTTCTTGCGATGCTTTTCCTCTCATAGACTCTCGAGGTTAGTCTGGGTCTCATTAGCTAACACAGGGGTTTCCTGAGTTACTAGGTGGGTTATCGCTCCTCGAGTCACATTTTTAAGGAGGTCAAGGCAAACCAGAACATAGAAACAAGGCTAACAGAGCGAGGGGATCGCAATGTCCTCAGGAAACAACACACATGAAGCAACACAGGATGCACTTAGGCAAGCAAACACGGTCAACACTAGGGACCAAGGAGTTAACTACATCCAATATAGGGGAATCCTATTCTTAGGACTATCGTCTTTCTTCAGGTCAGAGTCACTATCTTGTGTAGGAAGCCTTCACTAGGTCGTTGGATGCTTCTCGATAGGGCCATATTTGACTTCTTCTGATTAGGAGGATTCCGCTGGTGGGCGATCTTGTAGTCTCCTTGTATTTGCTAGTAGTTGTTTTTCTTCATGTTGTTCTCATTGTCTTCACCATGTTCTAGATCCTAGTTATTTAAAATCCGTAGGTTTGAAGTTTGTGGGGCCCCCGGATTAATCCTCCGAGAATCCCTGTTATGCATACAACCATGATCCCATAATCAGTTAGTCGTGGCACATAACCAACAAGTATCATTACAACATCCGAAACATACCGAATTACAAGACTTACATAGGTGCCATTAAGGCTACATCAATCAACATCAGCGGAACTTCCTTAAGCGTATAGCCCGAGCCATGCCTTAACCTACAGGCAACTGACTAGGAGAACGTCCTAGCTCGCATAGTCGTCCACTTCACCTTCTTCTCGATATCTGACCAAGTTAATAGCCAGGTACAATGCCAGTGAGTACTTTGAATGTACCCGTAAACCACCTTAAAATAACAATAATAACAAGAGGATATGCGATATGGCTGTGGTAGTAGGAGGGATTCAAGAGAAGTCATTTTCCCAAATAGTTTCTCTTGTATATATAGCATCTACATATCTTTGTTGAAAACTTTTGTAAAACATTTTGGAAACCTTTTGAAAAGTTTTGGAAAACATCAGTAATGGGTCACCCATTTGTTCCCGCCTTCAGGTCGTCCCACGAACGAACTCTTTTCTCGTCCTTCCGACCATACCATGGCCAAAACCATTCTCCTTTATGACCATCCCATGGTCAAAAAATTTCCAAAGCCATTTCTTTTCTGAAAAATCCTTTTTGAAGAAAAAACTAGCACTGCTCTACAGAAGTTTGTCCAACCTGTCCTTAACCGTGGACATGGCTATTCGAATAGATTTACACTCTGCAGAGGTTGTACACTTTACCCACACCATTCGGGTACACTACCCTGATCTTCACCGATCGTGGGTTGAGTAACTGATCAAGACTCTCCGGATGCCCACTCCAGTATAAGTGCCTACCCTATGAGTGTTATTCTCCTCAAAACCGGGACGTCGGGTACCGAGGACCAACCGGAGCGCTTTTTCCATTTCTCGTGTGTGCGCTTTCGATGAGGGGCTCATAGTAACGCGTGGAGGCCAGCAGACCCTTCGTTCCTTCTCCAGGTCGATGTCCCACATTTACCTTTATTGGAGAAGGACCACCCTCAAGGGATCCCCGATCCCCTGTAGTAGTTGCGAGGCAGCTTATACCAGAATAGACAACCATCAAATCCAGCCCTGTCCCATTCCAAAGTAATGTGGTTGCACAGGGTTAAGTTGTTATAGCTAAACTGCAAAGAACCGGGTGCGCTTTTGTAAACCTTTTTCCTTCGGTTTTCCTCCAGCATTTTATAAAACAAAACCATTTCTCTTCCTCAACATCTCTTGGGAGGTCCCACCTCACCAAGGTTTTATCTAAAAACATTTGGTAAAACTTCCGGGGTCTTCCCATCCTCTAGTTTTTGCTTCGGCTAAAACGGGGTCTCCAAAGGGTATGGTGTGTTACACCATCTACCATACTAGGGACAAGTAGGTATCACTAAGGTGGTTGTACTTAATAGTAAATAAGTGTGATAGTTCGGAGGAGCCAAACCACTACCATATAATCATCAACATATAGTAAAACAATCCAGTTTTATAAAAGTAGATAAAACATGCATAAGTAAAACGATAGGTCAAGGCTTATGAGCAAGAAGGTGGCTTGCCTAATGATCAGCAATATAGCAATATGTCCCTGGACTTCTTCTTTAGATAACCAAGAATACCAATACCAATAATAATAAGGTCTCTTCTTCTCGGCGTCAATACAAGCGCAACTATCGTCGTCATCGAGTATACATGCAAGCAAACGAGTCCATAATCAAACAAAGCATTCAAGAATCAAAACCATACAACAAGAAAATGACAATACAAGTTTACAAATCAGGAGTGGTGTTGAGAAAATGGATTAGAAGGATTGGGAGCATGTCTTATAACATTTGAAGGAAACCATATGGGTTTCATAGTCTAGAAACTAGGGATGAGAGGGTGTTGGACCAAAGACTTATTATATAAGATACCAGTGTAAAAACATGATACCAACAGATAGGTATTGATAAAATGAAACCAACAAAAGTGGTTTCACTAGTTTATCACCAATCTTTAATTTGGAATCAACCTTTTTGGAGTTAAAGAGCTACTGTAGTAATTTATCTAGTGATAATACTATATATACAGAAATGTTTAATGCATTAAAATTAATCAGAAGCCAAATAATTCTTATTCTCGTGGAAATTTGTAGTATTTAGTGTACCACACCAAGGGGAGGTTGATTTAGGTCAATACCCATGTTGGTTTGACCTCAAGAATTTTCTAAACTCATAAAAGGTATGTTTTTGTTATTTTTTTATAGGAGTTTAATGGTTCCACTTGGAGGGAGGCCAAGGGCATGAGGTAGGTACAGGAAATACCTACCAGGGGCACTTGGGTTGACCACATTTGGACTTGTGAAACTCACAGGGGGGGTTTCATAGTAAAAAGTGATACATTTTAGTAGCAGATTTATTATAACTAATATGGGCAATACTTGAGGCAGCCAAAGGCACTGCATGATAGAGTAAACCTTCAGTAACCCTGGGAAATTTGGATCTAGGAAAATGGAGCTGGTTTCCATTTTTTAAATGATTTAATCTAAAGAGTCAATCTTCTGGATTTTAGAGAACTACTAAAAGAAAAGGAAAAAGGGCAGTGCCGGCCGAAATTCTAGTTGAACTGGGCCGCCCAGAGAAGAATACGGCCCATGGCGGGAGAGGCGACGCACGGGAGGGATTTCAAAATCGCGCGGTGCGGGCCAGCTGTTGGCCGCCGCGGGCGGCGAAGCGGTACCGGGTACCATCGGCCGTTCGATCAAGTGTATCTCGACGGCCGGTCTTCGTCTTCTTCCGCGAAACAGAACGGCGGTGTAGGAACCCTAGCTGGTGGCAGCAGGGCGCGAGGAGGCTTACCGGAGGCTCGCCGGCGGCCGGGAAGGGTCGGAGGTGATGCGGTCGACGACGGCGATCAGATCGAGGGATGACACGAGGTGGGTCGACGTCAGTGCGGGGTTCGCGCAAGCACGCCCGAACAGGGCTCGCCGGAGAGGCCTCGGGGTTGCATGCATGTCAACGGAGAGGATGCAGGGAAGATGCAGACGTCTTGGGAGATGCCAAGAGGGATTCGGCAGGGCTGCATATGCTCGGGGAGGTCAGGCTCGCCGGAGGGGAGCTTCTCTCGGGCATGCCGGGCGATGGTGGCTTCCAGCGTTCCTGCAGCACAGAGAGGGCACACGGAGGTAGCTCAGAGGGATCTCAACTAGGACACATGCAACGAAGGGTAAGCAGGCAAAAGGCAACCTCGAGCTTGAGCTCGTCCATGGCCGAGAGATCTTCCTTCTCTCCTCCCGGGCAGGACATAGCAGGGGAGGAGGTGAGGTGCCCTAGGGAGCTAAGTGGGGAGTAGGGGGAGTGAATGAGGGGCATGGGAGGCGCGGGGTGGCCTCTGGCCTATTTAACCGAGATGGATTGGTTCATGGTGGAAAAGGTCCAAGAAGAGAATGGGGAGGGGAGCTAGCCTTCCATTGGGCAGCAACGGGGTGGAGAGAGGGTGGAGGTGTTACTTGAGGGCGTGCAGGAGCAGAGAGGGCCAGCTGGTGGCTGCTGCAAGATAAATGGCCTCACATCCTTGTCTCTCTCTCTTCTCACTTCCAAGCACATGGGACAAGGAAGAGGGGCTGCTACAGTAGCTTAGCTACAGTGATCGTTGACTAGAGGAGGGGTGGTTGTTGTGGTGCATTGCTTTGCCATATTGGTGGTGGTTTGATCTTGATTTAACTTAATACTAGCTAGGTTTGCTAAATTGAGTAAATAGGTGATTCTGAAGGAAGTTCAAAATTTTGCATAGGACAAGGTGGGAAGATGGTACTGGTAGATAGGTGAGGTCAAGGTAGATATCCATGAATTATTTGGGATTTTTCTGAAGATTTTTAGTTCACTTAAAATCCTTTATTCAAAAAGTGCAGAAGTAGTTTATAGAAGATTATTTGAAAATTTTACATTGGACAAGATTGGTTTTTGATGTGATATGGTCTCAGATGTGAATACACACTTAGGGGAATTTTCCCAAGATTTATTGAGACTTAAAAGTATTTAAAACATTTATTATTCCAATTCAGCCATTTAAGAAAATGGGCAAAAAGAAATAATAAATCTCTTCAGAAATATTTATTTTTGGAGTGGGAAAATGGGGTATGATATATTGATATCAATTAAGCCAAAAGTTGGGGAAGTGTTTTGGCAAAAACCAAACTTTCCTTTATGGAAGAAGTTTTGGAGATCTTGTCTATTAAAGGAATTAAATAGATTTGGGTCCATAATAATTATGGAGAATTATTGATAAATCTTGATAAGCAAGGTATATGATGTAGACAAGGTGTAGCAGGCATTTTCAACCTTGGTAATTGGAAAATCCAAGTTGATTTTTGGTGAAAACTATAGATTTAAGGATCTTGGGTAAGATTGTTTTAATGCCACCAAAACCTTGCTAGATCTTGGAGCTCAGGGCTCCTCTTGGTGAATGGGATATATGGATGGATATACCAAGTGATGTAGATTGCAATGGTGTAGGGGTTTGAGCTTGATCCTGCTTGAGGTCACCAAGACAGGCTTTCAAACTTTGAATAGAATAAGCCTGCAAAAGCAGATTATCAACTAGCCTTGAAAACCTTGTGGGTTTAAGAAGCACAAAGATCCACTTGGAACAAGTGAAGTAGCTAATTATAGACCTATATGGGTATAACACAACCATGCAAAGGTTTGGTCCATAGAAGATTGGATGATGGTGTGAGCTTCTGTCAAAGTAGGCATGTTGACTAGATTTGCAGGTATAGTTATTTTGTTGCCTAGAAAACCATCAAGAACAAGTGGGTTGGAGGATGATATAACCAAGGGAAAAAGTGGGACTTGGTAGTCCTTAGGATGGTTAACAATATGGTTCAGGTGCATTACCAAAAATGCACAAGGGTTGAGAAAGGGAGACATCCAAAAAGGTGATGTTGGAAATAGTTTTCCAGACTTAGCCAAATTTGGCAGATTTAGGGTTTTTGACTAGAGTATGAGAGGGGATGTTTGTGATGGGTTGCAAGGTACCCAAGCATCATCAAGTGGATAATGTTGAAGTGTAGATTGAGTAGTAAGGATCCATGCTTGATATTGGTCTTCATTGACTTGGAAGCTTCTGGAAGGGATCACTTCAAAAGGGGTCTGTTTAGGGGTTTTACATGATCCTTGGTAGCTAAACATCAGATCCAGATTTGTATTATTGCTTAGGGTGTGGTGATTTGGAAACATCTTGATCCTAGTGATGAGCTCCTAGAGTGTCGCATACTACTTCCTAAGCTACTAAAATAGTTGGTTTGCAAAAGCTTCTTGGCTCAGGTTTTGAAATGCCAGAACATTTGAGAATATGGAAATTAAGCCAACTAGTGGATCCATGGGAAGTAGCTTTTCTCAACTAGTGTTAAGGTAAGGAGTATATCATAAGCTATACAATCATAAGCATAAGCACAGAAAATCAGTAGGCAAACACTGCACACTTAACAAGAAAAAAGTTTTTGTTCCCCCTGATTTTTGCATTCTGGGCATGCTAATCAGGGTTGCTGAAATTGGGATGTTACAAAATGGATCCACCAGAGTCATTGCATGTGTGTTCCTTTCCTAAACCACATGGATCCACTAGAGTCATAGCATGTGTGTTCCTTACCTAAACTACATTGATCCAATAGAGTCATTGCATGTGTATTCCTTTCCTAAACCACCATGATCCTCCAAAGTAATTGTATGTGTGTTCCTTTCCTAAACCACATGGATCCACCAGAGTCATTACATGTGTCTTTCTTTCCTAAACCCCCATCAGAGTCATTGCATTTGTGTTCCTTTCCTAAACCACATGGATACACCAGAGTCATAGCATGTGTGTTCCTTGCCTAAACCACATGGATCCACCAGACTCATTGCATGTGTGTTCCTTTCCTAAACCACATTGATCCACAAGAGTCATTGCATGTGCGTTCTTTCCCTAAACCACATGATTCCACCAGTGTCATTGCATGTGTGTTCCTTTCCTAAACCACATGGATCCACTAGAGTCATTGCATGTGTGTTACTTTCCTAAACCACATGGATCCACTAGATTCATTTCATGTGTGTTCTTTTCCTAAACCACCACGAGAGTCATTGCATATGTCTTCTTTTCCTAAACCACCACTAGAGTCATTGCATGTGTGTTACTTTCCTACACCACATGGATCCACCAGAGTCATTGCATGTGTGTTTCTTTCCAAAACCACATGGATCCACTAGAGTCATTTCACGTGTGTTCCTTTCCTAAACCACATGGATCCACTAGAGTCATTGCATGTGTGTTCCTTTCCTAAACCACATGGGTCCACAAGAGTCATTCCATGTGTGTTCCTTTCCTAAACCACTTGTATCCACCAGAGTCATTTCATGTGTGTTCCTTCCTAAACCACATGGATCCACCAGAGTCATTGCACGTGTGTTACTTTCCTAAACCACCACTAGAATCATTGCACGTGTGTTCTTTTCCTAGACCACATGGATCCACCACAGTCATTGCATTTGTTTTGTTTACCTAAACCACATCCAGAGTCATTGCATGTGTCTTCACTTTCTAATCCATCACTAGAGTCATTGCATGTGTGTTCTTTTCCTTAACAACATGGATCCACCAGAGTCATTTCATGTGGTATCTTTTCCTATACCACCACCAGAGTCATTACATGTGTCTTCTTTTCCTAAACCACCACTAGAGTCATTGCATGTGTGTTCATTTCCTAATCCACATGGATCCACCAGAGTCATTGCATGTGTGTTCTTTTCCTAAACCACATGGATCCACCAGGGTCATTGCATGTGTCTTCTTTTCCTAAACCACAACTAGAGTCATTGCATGTGTGTTCCTTTCCTAAACCACATGTATCCACCGAAATGATTGCATGTGTGTTCCTTTCCAAAACCACATGGATCCACCAGAGTCATTTCACTTGTATTCGTTTCCTAAACCACAATGATCCACTAGAGTCATTGCATGTGTGTTCCTTTCTTAAACCATATGGATCCACTAGAGTCACTTTATGTGTGTTCCTTTCCTAAACCACATGGATCCACTAGAGTTATTGCATGTGTGTTCCTTTCCTAAACCACATTAATCCACCAGAGTCATTTGGTGTGTGTTCTTTTCCTAAACCACCATGATCCTCCAGAGTCATTGTATGTGTTTTCCTTTCCTAAACCACATGGATCCACCGGAGTCAATACATGTATCTTTCTTTCCTAAACTACCATCAGAGTTATTGCATGTGTGTTCCTTTCCTAAACTACATGGATACACTAGAGTCATTGCATGTGTGTTCCTTTCCTAAACCACATGGATCCGCCAGAGTCATTGCATGTGTGTTCCTTTCCTAAACCACGTTGATCCACTAGAGTGATTGCATGTGTGTTCTTTTCCTAAACCACATGGATCCACCAGTGTCATTGCATGTGTGTTCTTTTCCTGAACCACCACTAGAGTCATTCAATGTGTGTTATTTTCCTAAACTACATGGATCCACCAGAGTCATTTGGTGTGTGTTCTTTTCCTAAACCATCTCTAAAATCACTGCATGTCTGTTCTTTTCCTTAACAACATGGATCCACTAGAGTCATTTCATGTGTGTTCTTTTCCTATACCACCACTAGAGTCATTGCATGTGTCTTCTTTTCCGAAACCACTAGTAGAGTCATTGCATGTGTGTTCCTTTCCTAAACCACATGGATCCACCAGAGTCATTGAATGTGTGCTCTTTTCCTTAACCACATGGATCCACTAGAGTCATTGCATGTGTGTTCTTTTCCTAAACCACATGGATCCACCAGAGTCATGGCATGTGGGTTCCTTTCCAATACAACATGGATCCACCAGAGTCATTTCACATGTGTTCCTTTCCTAAACCACATGGATCCACTAGAGTCATTGCATGTGTGTTCCTTTGCTAAACCACATGGATCCACAAGAGTCATTCCATGTGTGTTCCTTTCCTAAACCACTTGGATCCACCAGTGTCATTTTATGTGTGTTCCTTTCCTAAACCACATGGATCCACGTGAGTCGTTGCACGTGTGTTACTTTCCTAAACCGCCACTAGAGTCATTGCATGTGTGTTCTTTTCCTAGACCACATGGATCCACCACAATCATTGCATGTGTGTGCTTTACCTAAACCACATCCAGAGTCATTGCATGTGTCTTCACTTTCTAATCCATCACTAGAGTCATTGCATGTGTGTTCTTTTCCTTAACAACATGGATCCACCAGAGTCATTTCATGTGTGTTCCTTTCCTAAACCACATTAATCCAATAGAGTCATTGCATGTGTATTCCTTTCCTAAACCACCATGATCCTCCAGAGTCATTGTATGTGTGTTCCTTTCCTAAACCGCATGGATCCACTAGAGTCATTACATGTGTCTTTATTTACTAAACCACCATCAGAGTCATTGCATTGTGTTCCTTTCCTAAACCACATGGATACACCAGAGTCATTGCATGTGTGTTCTTTTCCTAAACCACATGGATCCACCAGTCATTGCATGTGTGTTCCTTTCCTAAATCACGTTGATCCACTTGAGTGATTACATGTGTGTTCTTTTCCTAAACCACATGGATCCACCAGTGTCATTGCATGTGTGTTCGTTTCCTAAACCACATGGATCCACCAGAGTCATTACATGTGTCTTTCTTTCCTAAACCACCATCAGAGTCATTGCATTTGTGTTCGTTTCCGAAACCATATGGATACACCAGAGTCATTACATGTGTGTTCCTTTCCTAAACCACATGGATCCACCAGATTTATTGCATGTGTGTTCCTTTCGTAAACCACGTTGATCCACTGGAGTCATTGCATGTGTGTTCTTTTCCTAAACCACATTGTTCCACCAGTGTCATTGCATGTGTGTTCCTTTCCTAAACCACATGGATCCACCAGAGTCATTGCATGTGTGTTCTTTTCCTAAACCACATGGATCCACCAGGGTCATTGCATGTGTCTTCTTTTCCTAAACCACAACTAGAGTCATTGCATGTGTGTTCCTTTCCTAAACCACATGTATCCACCGAAATGATTGCATGTGTGTTCCTTTCCAAAACCACATGGATCCACCAGAGTCATTTCACTTGTATTCGTTTCCTAAACCACAATGATCCACTAGAGTCATTGCATGTGTGTTCCTTTCTTAAACCATATGGATCCACCAGAGTCACTTTATGTGTGTTCCTTTCCTAAACCACATGGATCCACTAGAGTTATTGCATGTGTGTTCCTTTCCTAAACCACATTAATCCACCAGAGTCATTTGGTGTGTGTTCTTTTCCTAAACCACCATGATCCTCCAGAGTCATTGTATGTGTTTTCCTTTCCTAAACCACATGGATCCACCGGAGTCAATACATGTATCTTTCTTTCCTAAACTACCATCAGAGTTATTGCATGTGTGTTCCTTTCCTAAACTACATGGATACACTAGAGTCATTGCATGTGTGTTCCTTTCCTAAACCACATGGATCCGCCAGAGTCATTGCATGTGTGTTCCTTTCCTAAACCACGTTGATCCACTAGAGTGATTGCATGTGTGTTCTTTTCCTAAACCACATGGATCCACCAGTGTCATTGCATGTGTGTTCTTTTCCTGAACCACCACTAGAGTCATTCAATGTGTGTTCTTTTCCTAAACTACATGGATCCACCAGAGTCATTTGGTGTGTGTTCTTTTCCTAAACCATCTCTAAAATCACTGCATGTCTGTTCTTTTCCTTAACAACATGGATCCACTAGAGTCATTTCATGTGTGTTCTTTTCCTATACCACCACTAGAGTCATTGCATGTGTCTTCTTTTCCGAAACCACTAGTAGAGTCATTGCATGTGTGTTCCTTTCCTAAACCACATGGATCCACCAGAGTCATTGCATGTGTGCTCTTTTCCTTAACCACATGGATCCACTAGAGTCATTGCATGTGTGTTCTTTTCCTAAACCACATGGATCCACCAGAGTCATGGCATGTGGGTTCCTTTCCAATACAACATGGATCCACCAGAGTCATTTCACATGTGTTCCTTTCCTAAACCACATGGATCCACTAGAGTCATTGCATGTGTGTTCCTTTGCTAAACCACATGGATCCACAAGAGTCATTCCATGTGTGTTCCTTTCCTAAACCACTTGGATCCACTAGTGTCATTTTATGTGTGTTCCTTTCCTAAACCACATGGATCCACGTGAGTCGTTGCACGTGTGTTACTTTCCTAAACAGCCACTAGAGTCATTGCATGTGTGTTCTTTTCCTAGACCACATGGATCCACCACAATCATTGCATGTGTGTGCTTTACCTAAACCACATCCAGAGTCATTGCATGTGTCTTCACTTTCTAATCCATCACTAGAGTCATTGCATGTGTGTTCTTTTCCTTAACAACATGGATCCACCAGAGTCATTTCATGTGTGTTCCTTTCCTAAACCACATTAATCCAATAGAGTCATTGCATGTGTATTCCTTTCCTAAACCACCATGATCCTCCAGAGTCATTGTATGTGTGTTCCTTTCCTAAACCGCATGGATCCACTAGAGTCATTACATGTGTCTTTCTTTACTAAACCACCATCAGAGTCATTGCATTGTGTTCCTTTCCTAAACCACATGGATACACCAGAGTCATTGCATGTGTGTTCTTTTCCTAAACCACATGGATCCACCAGTCATTGCATGTGTGTTCCTTTCCTAAATCACGTTGATCCACTTGAGTGATTACATGTGTGTTCTTTTCCTAAACCACATGGATCCACCAGTGTCATTGCATGTGTGTTCGTTTCCTAAACCACATGGATCCACCAGAGTCATTACATGTGTCTTTCTTTCCTAAACCACCATCAGAGTCATTGCATTTGTGTTCGTTTCCGAAACCATATGGATACACCAGAGTCATTACATGTGTGTTCCTTTCCTAAACCACATGGATCCACCAGATTTATTGCATGTGTGTTCCTTTCGTAAACCACGTTGATCCACTGGAGTCATTGCATGTGTGTTCTTTTCCTAAACCACATTGTTCCACCAGTGTCATTGCATGTGTATTCCTTTCCTAAACCACATGGATCCACCAGAGTCATTGCATGTGTGTTCTTTTCCTAAACCACATGGATCCACCAGAGTCATTTCGTGTGTGTTCTTTTCCTAAACCACCTCTAGAGTCATTGCATGTGAGTTCTTTTCCTAAACCACATGGATCCACCAAAACCACCACTAGAGTTATTGCGTGTGTGTTCCTTTCCTAAACCAAATGGATCCACCAAAGTCATTGCATGTCTATTCTTTTCCGAAACCACATGGATCATTTCGAGTCATTTCATGTGTGTTCTTTTCCTAAACCACCACCAGAGTCATTGCATGTGTGTTCCTTTCCTAAACCACGTTGATCCTCTAGAGTGATTGCATGTGTGTTCTTTTCCTAAACCACATGGATCCATCAGTGTCATTGCATGTGTCTTCATTTCCTAAACCATCAATAGAGTCATTCCATGTTTGATCATTTCCTTAACCACATGGATCCACTAGAGTCATTGCATTTGTGTTCCTTTCCTAAACCACATTCAGAGATATTGCATGTGTCTTGATTTCCTAAATCATCACTAGAGTCATTGCATGGGTGTTCTATACCTTAACCACATGGATCCACCAGAGTCATTTCATGTGTCTTCTTTTCCTAAACCACCACCAAAGTCATTGCATATGTCTTCTTTTGCTAAACCACCACTAGAGTCATTGCATGTGTGTTCCTTTCCTAAACCAAATGGATCCACCAGAGTCATTGCATGTGTGTTCTTTTCCCAAACCACATGGATCCACTAGAGTTATTGCATGTGTGTTCCTTTCCTAAACCACATTGATCCAATAGAGTCATTGCATGTGTATTCCTTGCCTAAACCACCATGATCCTGCAGAGTCATTGTATGTGTGTTCCTTACCTAAACAACATGGATCCACCAGAGTCATTACATGTGTCTTTCTTTACTAAACCACCATCAGAGTCATTGCATGTGTGTTCCTTTCCTAAACCACATGGATACACCAGAGTCATTGCATGTGTGTTCTTTTCCTAAACCACATGGATCCACCAGTCATTGCATGTGTGTTCCTTTCCTAAATCACGTTGATCCACTTGAGTGATTACATGTGTGTTCTTTTCCTAAACCACATGGATCCACCAGTGGCATTGCATGTGTCTTCTTTTCCTGAACCACCACTAGAGTCATTCCATTTGTGTTCGTTTCGTAAACCACATGGATCCACCAGAGTCATTTCGTGTGTGTTCATTTCCTAAACCTCCTATAGGGTCATTGCATGTGTGTTATTTTCCTAAACCACCACTAGAGTCATTGCATGTGTGTTCCTTTCCAAAACTACCTGGATCTACCAGTGTCATTGCATGTGTGCTCTTTTCCTAAACCACATGGATCCACCAGAGTCATTGCATGTGTGTTCCTTTCCTAAACCACCACCAGATTCATTGCATGTGTGTTGTTTTCCTAAACCACATTGGTCCACTAGAGTCATTGCATTTGTGTTCCGTTCCTAAACCATATTCAGAGATATTGCACGTGTGTTCCTTTCATAAACCACCAATATAATCATTGCATGTGTTTTCTTTTCCTAAACCACATGGATCCACCATAGTCATTGCATTTGTGTTCTTTTCCTAAACCACACCCAGAGTCATTTCATGTGTCTACACTTCCTAAACCATCACTAGAGTCATTGCATGTGTGTTCTTTTCCTTAACAACATGGATCCACCAGAGTCATTTCATGTGTGTTCTTTTCCTATACCACCACCAGAGTCATTACATGTGTCTTCTTTTCCTAAACCACCACAAGAGTCATTGCATGTTTGTTCCTTTCCTAAACCACATGGATCCACCAGAGTCATTGCATGTGAGTTCCTTTCCTAAACCACGTTGATCAACTAGAGTCATTGCATGTGTATTCCTTTCCTAAACAACATGGATCTACCAGAGTCATTGCATGTGTGTTCTTTTCCTAAACCATATGGATCCACTAGAGTCATTTCATGTGTGTTCTTTTACTAAACCACCACTAGAGTCATTGCATGTGTCTTCTTTTCCTAAACCACCACTAGAGTCATTGCATGTGTGTTCCTTTCCTGAACCACATGGATCCACCGGAATCATTGCATGTGTGTTCCTTTACAAAACCACATGGATCCACCAGAGTCATTTCACATGTGTTCCTTTCCAAAACCACAATGATCCACTATATTCATTGCATGGGTGTTCCTTTCCTAAACCACAATGATCCACTAGAGTCATTGCATGTGTGTTCCTTTCTTAAACGACATGGATCCACTAGAGTTATTGCATGTGTATTCCTTTCCTACCACCATGCTCCTCTAGAGTCATTGTATGTGTGTTCCTTTCCTAAACCACATGGTTTCACCAGAGTTATTACATGTGTCTTTCTTTACTAAACCACCATCAGAGTCATTTCATGTGTGTTCCTTGTCTAAACAACTTGGATCCACCAGAGTCATTGCATGTGTGTTCCTTTCCTAAACCACCACCAGATTCATTGCATGTGTGTTGTTTTCCTAAACCACATTGGTCCACTAGAGTCATTGCATTTGTGTTCCGTTCCTAAACCATATTCAGAGATATTGCACGTGTGTTCCTTTCATAAACCACCAATATAATCATTGCATGTGTTTTCTTTTCCTAAACCACATGGATCCACCATAGTCATTGCATTTGTGTTCTTTTCCTAAACCACACCCAGAGTCATTGCATGTGTCTACACTTCCTAAACCATCACTAGAGTCATTGCATGTGTGTTCTTTTCCTTAACAACATGGATCCACCAGAGTCATTTCATGTGTGTTCTTTTCCTATACCACCACCAGAGTCATTACATGTGTCTTCTTTTCCTAAACCACCACAAGAGTCATTGCATGTTTGTTCCTTTCCTAAACCACATGGATCCACCAGAGTCATTGCATGTGAGTTCCTTTCCTAAACCACGTTGATCAACTAGAGTCATTGCATGTGTATTCCTTTCCTAAACAACATGGATCTACCAGAGTCATTGCATGTGTGTTCTTTTCCTAAACCATATGGATCCACTAGAGTCATTTCATGTGTGTTCTTTTACTAAACCACCACTAGAGTCATTGCATGTGTCTTCTTTTCCTAAACCACCACTAGAGTCATTGCATGTGTGTTCCTTTCCTGAACCACATGGATCCACCGGAATCATTGCATGTGTGTTCCTTTACAAAACCACATGGATCCACCAGAGTCATTTCACATGTGTTCCTTTCCAAAACCACAATGATCCACTATATTCATTGCATGGGTGTTCCTTTCCTAAACCACAATGATCCACTAGAGTCATTGCATGTGTGTTCCTTTCTTAAACGACATGGATCCACTAGAGTTATTGCATGTGTATTCCTTTCCTACCACCATGCTCCTCTAGAGTCATTGTATGTGTGTTCCTTTCCTAAACCACATGGTTTCACCAGAGTTATTACATGTGTCTTTCTTTACTAAACCACCATCAGAGTCATTTCATGTGTGTTCCTTGTCTAAACAACTTGGATCCACCAGATTCATTGCATGTGTGTTCCTTTCCTAAACCACATGGATCCACTAGAATCATTGCACGTGTGTTCCTTTCGTAAACCACCAATATAGTCATTGCATGTGTGTTCTTTTCCTAAACCACATGGATCCACAGTAGTCATTGCATGTGTGTTCTTTTCCTAACCCACATCCAGAGTCATTGCATTTGTCTACACTTCCTACACCATCACTAGAGTCATTGCATGTGTGTTCTTTTCCTTAACAACATGGATCCACCAGAGTCATTTCATGTGTGTTGTTCTCCTGTACCACCACCGGAGTCATTACATGTGTATTCATTTCCTAAACCACCATTAGAGTTATTGCATGTATGTTCCTTTCCTAAACCACATGGATCCACCAGGGTCATTGCATGTGTGTTCTTTTATTAAACCACTTGGAACCACTAGAGTCATTTCATGTGTGTCGTTTTCCTAAACCACCAGTAGAGTCATTCCATGTGTCTTCTTTTCCTAAACCACCACTAGAGTCATTGCATGTGTGTTCCTTTCCTAAACCACATGGATCCACCAGAATCATTCCATGTGTGTTCCTTTCCAAAACCACATGGATCCACCAGAGTCATTTCACATGTGTTCCTTTCCTAAACCACAATGTTCCACTAGGGTCATTGCATGTGTGTTGCTTTCTTAAACCAAATGGATCCACCAGAGTCATTACATGTGTGTTCCTTTCCTAAACCACATGGATACACTAGAGTTATTAAATGTGTGTTCCCTTCCTAAACGACATTGATCCAATAGAGGCATGCATGTGTATTCCTTTCCTAAGCCACCATGATCCTCCAGATTAATTGTATGTGTGTTCCTTTCCTAAACCACATGGATCCCCAGAGTCATTACATGTGTCTTTCTTTCCTAAACCACCATCAGAGTCATTGCATTTGTGTTCCTTTCCTAAACCACATGCATACACCAAAGTCATTGCATGTGTGTTCCTTTCCTAAATCACATGGATCCACTAGAGTCATTGCATGTGTGTTCCTTTCCAAAACCACGCTGATCCACTAGAGTGATTGCATGTGTGTTCTTTTCCTAAACAACATGGATTCACCAGTGTCATTTCATGTGTGTTCTTTTCCTGAACCACCACTAGAGTCATCCCATGTGTGTTCTTTTCCTAAGCCAGATGGATCCACCAGAGTCATTTCGTGTGTGTTATTTTCCTAAACCACCCCTAGACTCATTGCATGTGTCTTCTTTTCCTAAACCACCACTGGAGTCATTGCATGTGTGTTCCTTTCCAAAACTAGATGGATCTACCAGTGTCATTGCATGTGTTCTCTTTTCCTAAACCACATCGATTCACTAGAGTCATTGCATTTGTGTTCCTTTCCTAAACCACATTTAGAGTTATTGCATGTGTCCTCATTTCCTAAATCATCAATAGAGTCATTGCATGTGTGTTCTTTACCTTAACCACATGGATCCACCAGAGTCATTTCGTGTGTGTTCTTTTCCTAAACCACCACCAGAGTCATTGCATGTGTCTTCTTTTTCCTAACGACCACAAGAGTCATTGCATGTGTGTTCCTTTCCTAAACCACATGGATCCACCGGAATCATTGCATATGTGTTCCTTTCCAAAACCACATGGATCCACCAGAGTCATTTCAGATGTGTTCCTTTCCTAAACGACAATGATCCACTAGTGTCATTGCATGTGTGTTCCTTTCTTAAACCAAATGGATCCACCAGAGTCATTGCATGTGTGTTCCTTTCCCAAACCACATGGATCCACAAGAGTTATTGCATGTGTGTTCTTTTCCTAAACCAAATGGATCCACCAGTGTTATTGCATGTGTATTCCTTTCCTAAACAACATGGATCTACCAGAGTCATTGCATGAGTGTTCCTTTCCTAAACCACATGGATCCACCAGAGTCATTACATGTGTCTTCCTTTACTAAACCACCATCAGAGTCATTGCATGTGTGTTCCTTTCCTAAACCACATGGATACACCAGAGTCATTGCATGTGTGTTCTTTTCCTAAACCACATGGATCGACCAGACTCATTGCATGTGTGTTCCTTTCCTAAACCACGTTGATCCACTTGAGTGATTGCATGTGTGTTATTTCCTAAACCACATGGATCTAACAGTGTCATTGCATGTGGGTTCTTTTCCTGAACTACCACTATAGTCATTCCATTTGTGTTATTTCGTGTATGTTCATTTGCTAAACCACATCTAGAGTCATTGTATGTGTGTTGTTTTCCTTAACAACATGGATCCACTGGAGTCATTTCATGTGTGTTCTTTTCCTAGACCACCATCAGAGTCATTGCATGTGTCTTCTTTTCCTATACCACCACCAGTGTTATTGCATGTGTCTTCTTTTCCTATACCACCACCAGAGTCATTCCATGTGTCTTCCTTTCCTAAACCACTTGGATCCACCAGAGTCATTGCATGTGTGTTCCTTTCCTAAACCACATGGATCCACCAGAGTCATTGCATTATGTTCCTTTCGTAAACCACCAATAGAGTCATTGCATGTGTGTTCTTTTCCTAAACCACATGGATCCACCATAGTCATTGCATCTGCGTTCTTTTCCTAAACCACATCCAGAGTCATTGCATGTGTCTTCACGTCGAAAACCATCACTAGAGTCATTGCATGTGTGTTTTTTTCCTTAACTACATGGATCCACCAGAGTCATTTCATGTGTGTTATTTTCCTATACCACCACCAGAGTCATTACATGTGTCTTATTTTCCTAAACCATCATTAGAGACATTGCATGTGTGTTCCTTTCCTAAACCACATGGATCCACCAGAGTCATTGCATGTGTGTTCTTTTCCTAAACCACATGGATCCACTAGAGTCATTTCATGTGTGTTCTTTTCCTAAACCACCACTAGAGTCATTGCATGTGTCTTCTTTTCCTAAACAACCACTAGAGTCATTGCATGTGTGTTCCTTTCCTAAACCACATGGATCCACCAGAATCATTGCATGTGTGTTCCTTTCCAAAACTACATGGATCCACCAGAGTCATTTCACATGTGTTCCTTTCCTAAACCACAATGAACCACTAGAGTAATTGCATGTGTGTTCCTTTCTTCAACCAAATGGATCCACCAGTGTCATTGCATGTGTGTTCCTTTCATAAACCACATGGATACACTAGAGTTATTGCATGTGTGTTCCTTTCCTAAACTACATTGGTCCAATAGAGTCATTGCATGTGTATTCCTTTCCTAAACCAATATGATCCTCTAGAGTCATTGTATGTGTGTTCCTTTCCTAAACCACATGGATCCACCAGAGTCATTGCATGTGTGTTCCTTTCCTAAACCACGTTGATCAACTAGAGTGATTGCATGTGTGTTATTTCCTAAACCACATGGATCCACCAGAGTCATTGCATGTGTGTTCTTTTCCTGAACCACCACTAGAGTCATTCCATGTGTGTTCGTTTCCCAAACCACATGGATCCACCAGAGTCATTTCGTGTGTGTTCATTTCCTAAACACCCTCTAGAGTCATTGCATGTGTGTTCTTTTCCTTAACAACATGCATCCACTAGTCATTTCATGTGTGTTCTTTTCCTATACCACCACCAGTGTCATTGCATGTGTCTTCCACTACTAGGAAACAGCCTATAGATAGACCATATATTTAGTGGCGCATATTCGAAACCATGCGCCATAGAAAAACATTAGTGGCGCACTAGAAAACATGTGCCACATAAGATTGGAAGTTATGTGGCGCATTCTCCAGAACATGCGCCACAGAAGATTGGTGGGACCCGCCATCCGGGGTGGGTTGATCCAAGTTCTGTGGCGCATTCTGAGATATGCGCCACAAAAGTTGCCTCTTCTATGGCGCATATTTCCTTATGCGCCACAGAACATGGAGGGGGGCCCCACCATGGGATCTAATTCACCCAAGTTCTGTGGCGCATGTTCTGATATGCGCCACATATGTGTTTCACTTCTGTGGCGCATATCCCCACATGCGCCACAGAACTTGGAGGTGGGCCCCATAGAGGGAATCTAATTCACCCACTTATGTGGCGCATATGGACTTATGCGCCACATAAGATTCAGCATATGTGGCACATTTGCTCCTTATGCGCCACATATGAGGGCGTCCAGATCCATGTTAAAAAGGTGACAAAAGCTAGCTCTCTTATCTATCTATCCACCACTACCCATTTCACATCTCTACCTCCTCCCAACTCATCTTCCTCCTCCCTCACACCCCATCTTGCCCATAGTTTCTCCATTTTCTTGTAACTAAACCTACTTTCATCCATAGATTGGTAAGTGGAATATTCGCTCCAACTTCTAGATCTAAAAGTTCCTTATTTTTCTCTCTGACATCTCTATTTGTTTACTAATTTCCTCTCCACCAACTTGTAGATCTATTTGTCCACACTCTCTCATCGCGCGGTCTCGTCTCGCTATTATTGTGTCTACTAGGTGAGTACTTGGCTATGAACATGTAGGTGAAGCTTCTCGCGCAGGCAGTGTGTGTGTGCGATCCATGGCGAGACGATGCTTGTGTGGTGCATGAATGTTTGCAATGGGAGCAAGTTTTTTATTGCTTTCTTCTTGTTGTCGGGCCCAGCCGGTGTGGTTGCATGGATGTTTGCCGAAATGTTGATTCATTTCCATTTCGGCAAAATTTTGCACTACCCATATGTCCTAATTTTAGGAAAGGTCATGCCGAATTTTTTCCGGCTAGCATTCATGCATGTGTGTGTTCATATGGTGTGGTTCTCACCTATACTCTGTTTTGACCGCTCAGGCAACCATGGTCCTCACGATGAGCGAAGGCCGAATTGCTAGGTACAAGAAAGGAGCGAAGGAGGACATGATTCTGAACAACAAGACCATGATAAGATGTCCATGTCGAACATGCAAACTGCAGCGCTGGATCGACCCTGAATCTGGAAAATTGGAGGGCACCTGCTCAGGCGCGGTTTCATGCCTGACCTCAATGAGGCGCCGGCAGGACATGGTGGTGGTCACGAAGACGTGGGCGGGCGAGAAGACGAAGAGTCTACAGGGCATGATCATCATGAAGAAGGAGATGCCAGCGGGCATGATCATCATGACGAAGGAGATGCCAGCGGGCATGATCATCATGACGAAGGAGTTGCCGGCGGGCATGATCAGCATGGAGAAGGAGATGGCGACGGGCATGATCATGATCATGAAGAAGGAGAAGACGCGAACACACAGACGCTGCTAACTTCGGTCTTGCAGGACCCTCATGTTCAAGAACTTCTCCTCAAGGAGATGAGCAACGACAAAGCTACAGCCAGCGAGAAAGCCAAGCTGGCCCAAATGGAGGTAGACGGGATGACTCCATTGTATCCTGGGTGTCACCCCGAGGATACACGTTTGAGTGTAACGCTCAAGGCTCTGGAGATGAAGGCCGAACACAAATGGACCGATGTGAGCTTCAACGCGAACATGGAATACTGGCACGACCGACTTCCTAAGGGGAACACATTGCCAACAAGTATCAAGGAGGCCAAGAAAATCGTGTGCCCTCTCGACCTACCACACATTAAATACCACGAATGCATCAATGATTGCGCACTTTATCGGAACAAGTACGCGGATAGAACCACATGTCCGGTGTGTGGCCAAGGACGGTACAAGAGAGGGAACAAGAAAGTTCCTCGAAAATTGGTATGGTACTTTCCTATCACCCCCCGTCTGCAGCGATATTTCGTAGATCCTAAGGAAGCAAAGCTCATGCAATGGCACGCAGAAAGAGAGAAACCTGAAGATGATCCAGAGAAGGGCAAGATCCTGACACACCCTTCAGACGCTAGCTAGTGGAATGCATTAGACATCGAGTACGAAGAGTTCGGGGGCGATGCAAGGAACATCAGGCTGGGTATGAGCACCGATGGAATCAATCCTTTTGGAAACCAGAGTAGCACGCATAGCACCTGGCCTGTGTTTGTATGGCCGTACAACCTCCCCCCATGGCTATGCACGAAGCAAAGGTATGTACACATGAGCATTCTTATTCAGGGACCAAAACAACCAGGTATCGATATGCATCTGTATCTCGGGCTATTGAGAGATGAGTTAGCCAGCTTGTGGGAGACGCCGGCCCGTACGTGGGACGCCTACACTAAATAATATTTCCATCTGAGACCCAGATTCCTCTTGCGGGGGGAGCACCGGTGCCACCCGACCAATCGCCCGGCCACCACCTCGGAAGCTAGTAGCCGCCGTCGTCGCCACCACCAGCCGTCACCATCAACTCTTGGCAGCGTGTGCACCGCCACATGGCAAAGACGTTGTGCCGCAACCGCCATCGCCCCCGCTACCACGACCACATGATGGCACCCATGAAGATGATGATGAATTGGTGAACGTTGACGACTTCATCAACACCGGCGCTACGAAAGGATTGCATATGCCTTCTATGGATGAAGAACCCTTCGCAGCTCGCGACGACCATCAAGATGGTCAGCCCAATAAATGCACGCAGCGCCTGGTCTTCCATGGTCTTTCTCAAGAGACGCCTCCAGCAGACGATCCACAACAAGAGAAACCAGGATTGGTTTTCAGCCCCAACACACTCCGAAAGGCGACTGATGAGCAGATGGAAGTGGCTAACACTGTTGCGAAGAAGAAGCACTACAGGAAGAGAGGTAATAATAATAAGGGTGCGACCCAGCCTCTTCCGAAGAGGATCCAGGGTCAGGACGCTGTCGTCGTACCATCCACACAATTTGGCTTGCCCCGAGTGCATGTAGCTGGTGATCCGATATTGACTTCGGATATGATCCACGTTGCGGTTGGAGCCATGTTAACTTTGCACGAGGGTGTCAAGACACTAGAGGCCCTCCTTCTTAAAGACGAAGATCCAAATTACCCGTTTTTCATGGCCAAGGTGCCATTGGACGTGGGCTTCGTCGTTGAACCCCCCGCGGATATATTCTTCATAGCGTTCGAGGACATATTCAAGTTGTTTCTCACGAAACGGTTGGACTATAACTTGGTCCGCCTATACGCGCTCAATCTGGCAATCACGGTCAAGAGAGAAAGAACCACAGAAATCGCGATAGTGGATCCCTACTACATGCGGGACAACCAGTTGGTCGAAGGATCAGAGACACGAACCAAGGCGACGGCATACCTCGAGAAGTTCATGGTGGGCAACAAGAGGAAGGGCACACTTCTTTTGCCTTTCTTTCCTGAGTAAGTACACACGCTTGCTCATCGCCACGTTGCTCACGACCGTACATCTGCCCAGCTTAAGCGTCGGCAACTCGGGCATCAATGTTACCGTGTCGCCGGACCTGGTGACCCCGCCGACCGTCAACGTCGGGACGCAGCCGCTCGTTTTGGTCACACAGATGCCCCCTCCCACCAAAGATACCAATAAGGCGCAGCCGACGGCGGTCGTGCTTCTTGAGGCACCCGAGCGGGATATTGCAGATGATGATAGGCCGGCATCGGCCGTGTCTCAACATTAGCCGAGATCCATGCCATCACCAAGGTAACTAATTAGTTAGTGCACGTCATCTCCTTTATGCCTTTGATGCCTGACTGCTGCCATCTCATGACGCCCACAACATGTTTTTGCCTCAGGACACTTCTTGCGTACTCCTGCTTAAAGATGTCGGCGGTGAGTTGAAGGATGTTGCCAAGGGCACTCTTATACAACCGGCAAGCCGCACGATGCACAACAATGCAATGGATGATGATGTGATGAGGGTCAGGTTGGCTCGGGTGTTGCCAGGGTGTGACGACATGGACCCCCCTTTCAACCTCAGGGAGCCGACGTACACAAGACCCTTGGGGAATCCTACAACTAGCCCTTGACATGGCAAAGACCCAAATTCGTCTTGCGGGGGGGGGGGGGAGCACTGGCGCCACCTCTCGACCAATTGCCCGGCCACCACCTCGGAAGCTAGTAGCCGCCGTCGTCACCACCACCAGCCGTCACCATCAACTCTTGGCAGCGTGTGCACCACTACATGGCAAAGACGTTGTGCCGCAACCGCCATTGCCCCCGCTACCACGACCACATGATGGCACCCATGAAGATGATGATGAATTGGTCAACGTTGATGACTTCATCAACACCGGCGCCACCAAAGGATTGTATATGCCTTCTATGGATGAAGAACCCTTCGCAGCTCGCGACGACCATCAAGCTGGTCGGCCCAATACATGCACGCAGCGCCTGGTCTTCCATGGTCTTTCTCAAGAGACGCCTCCGGCCGAAGATCCACCACAAGAGAAACCGGGATTGGTTTTCAGCTCCAACACACTCCAAAAGGCGACTGATCAGCAGATGGCAGTGGCTGACACTGTTGTGAAGAAGAAGCACTACAGGAAGAGAGGTAATAATAATAATAAGGGTGCGAGCTAGCCTCTTCCGAAGAGGATCCGGGGTCAGGACGCTGTCGTCGTGCCATCCACACGATCAAGCTTGCCCCGAGTGCATGTAGCTGGTGATCCGATATTGACTCCAGATATGATCCACGTTGCGGTTGGAGCCATGTTAACTTTGCACGAGAGTGTCAAGACACTAGAGGCCCTCCTTCTTAAAGACGAAGATCCAAATTACCCGGTTTTCACGGCCAAGGTGCCATTGGACGTGGGCTTTGTCGATGAACCACCGCGGATATATTCTTCATAGCGTTCGAGGACATATTCAAGCTGTTTCTCATGAAACGGCTGGACTATAACTTGGTCCGCCTATACGCGCTCAATCTGGCAATCACGGTCAAGAGAGAAAGTACCCCGGAAATCGCGATAGTGGATCCCTACTACATGCGGGATAGCCAGTTGCTCAAAGGATCAGAGACATGGACCAAGGCGACGGCGTACCTCGAGAAGTTCGTGGTGGACAACAAGAGGAAGGGCACACTTTTTTTTCCTTTCTTTCCTGAGTAAGTACACACACTCGCTCATTGCCACGTTGCTCACGACCGTACATCTGCCCAGCTTAAGCGGCAGCAACTCGGGCATCAATGTTACCGTGTCGCCAGACCTGGTGACCCCGCCGGCCATCAACGTCGGGATGCAGCCGCTCGTTTTGGTCACACCGATGCCCCCTCCCACCAAAGATACCTATAAGGCGCAACCGATGACGGTGGTGCTTCGTGAGGCACCCGAGCGGGATATTGCAGATGATGATAGGCCGGCTGCGGGCATCGGCCGTGTCTCTACATTAGCTGAGATCCACGCCATCACCAAGGTAACTAATTAGTTAGTGCACGACATCTCCTTTATGCCTTTGATGCATGACTGCTGCCATCTCATGATGCCCACAACATGTTTTTGCCTCAGGACACTTCTTGCGTACTCCTGCTTAAAGATGTCGACGGTGAGTTGAAGAATGTTGCCAAGGGCACTCTTATACAACCGGCGAGCCGCACGATGCACAACAATCCAATGATGACTTGATGATGGTCAGCTTGGCTCGGGTGTTGCCAGGGTGTGATGACATGGACCCCCCTTTCAACCTCAGGGAGCCGACGTACACAAGACCCTTGGGGAATGCTACAACTCGCCCTTGTCATGGCCAAAGACCCAGATTCGTCTTGTGGGGGGAGCACTGGCACCAACTCTCGACCGATCGCCCGGCCACCACCTCGGAAGCTAGTAGCCGCCGTCGTCGCCACCACCAGCCGTCACCATCAACTCTTCGCGGCGTGTGCACTGCCACATGGCAAAGACGTTGTGCCACAACCGCCATTGCCCCCGCTTCCGCGACCTCATGATGGCACCCATGAAGATGATGATGAATTGGTCAACATTGACGACTTCATCAACACCGGCGCCACCAAAGCATTGTACATGCCTTCTATGGATGAAGAACCCTTCGCAGCTCGCGATGACCATCAAGCTGGTCGTCCCAATACATGCACGCAGCGCCTGGTCTTCCATGGTCTTTCTCAAAAGACGCCTCCGGCCGACGATCCACCACAAGAGAAACCGGGATTGGTTTTCAGCCCCAACACACTCCGAAAGGCGACTGATGAGCAGATGGCAGTGGCTGACACTGTTGTGAAGAAGATTCACTACAGGAAGAGAGGTAATAATAATAATAAGGGTGCGAGCCAGCCTCTTCCGAAGAGGATCTGGGGTCAGGACGCCGTCATCGTACAATCCACACAATTTGGCTTGCCCCGAGTGCATGTAGCTGGTGATCCGATATTGACTCCAGATATGATCCACGTTGCGGTTGGAGCCATGTTAACTTTGCACGAGGGTGTCAAGACACTAGAGGCCCTCCTTCTTAAAGACGAAGATCCAAATTACCCGTTTTTCACGGCCAAGGTGCCATTGGACGTGGTCTTCGTTGATGAACCGCCCGCGGATATATAATTCATAGCGTTCGAGGACATATTCAAACTGTTTCTCACGAAACGGCTGGACTATAACTTGGTCCGCCTATACGCGCTCAATCTGACAATCACGGTCAAGAGAGAAAGTACCCCGGAAATCGCGGTAGTGGATCCTTACTACATGCGGGACAGCCAGTTGGTCGAAGGTTCAGAGACACGGACCAAGGCGACAGCGTACCTCGAGAAGTTCATGGTGGACAACAAGAGGAAGGGCACACTTCTTTTGCCTTTCTTTCCTGAGTAAGTACACACACTCGCTCATCGCCACGTTGCTCACAACCGTACATCTGCCCAGCTTAAGCGGCAGCAACTCGAGCATCAATGTTACCGTGTCGCCGGACCTGGTGACCCCGCCGGCCGTCAACGTCGGGACGCAGCCACCCGTTTTGGTCACACCGATGCCCCCTCCCACCAAAGATACCAATAAGGCGTAGCCGACGGTGGTGGTGCTTCGTGAGGCACCCGAGCGGGATATTGCAGATGATGATAGGCCGGCCGCCGGCATCGATCGTGTCTCTAAATTAGACGAGATCCACGCCATCACTAAGGTAACTAATTAGTTAGTGCACGTCATCTCCTTTTTGCCTTTGATGCATGACTGCTGCCATCTCATGACGCCAACAACATGTTTTTTCCTCAAGACACTTCTTGCGTACTCTTGCTTAAAGATGTCGACGGTGAGTTGAAGAATGTTGCCAAGGGCACTCTTATACAACCGGCGAGCCGCACGATGCACAACAATCCAATGATGACTTGATGATGGTCAGCTTGGCTCGGGTGTTGCCAGGGTGTGATGACATGGACCCCCCTTTCAACCTCAGGGAGCCGACGTACACAAGACCCTTGGGGAATGCTACAACTAACCCTTGTCATGGCCAAAGACCCAGATTCGTCTTGTGGGGGGAGCACTGGCACCAACTCTCGACCGATCGCCCGGCCACCACCTCGGAAGCTAGTAGCCGCCGTCGTCGCCACCACCAGCCGTCACCATCAACTCTTCGCGGCGTGTGCACTGCCACATGGCAAAGACGTTGTGCCACAACCGCCATTGCCCCCGCTTCCGCGACCACATGATGGCACCCATGAAGATGATGATGAATTGGTCAACATTGACGACTTCATCAACACCGGCGCCACCAAAGCATTGTACATGCCTTCTATGGATGAAGAACCCTTCGCAGCTCGCGATGACCATCAAGCTGGTCGGCCCAATACATGCACGCAGCGCCTGGTCTTCCATGGTCTTTCTCAAAAGATGCCTCCGGCCGACGATCCACCACAAGAGAAACCGGGATTGGTTTTCAGCCCCAACACACTCCGAAAGGCGACTGATGAGCAGATGGCAGTGGCTGACACTGTTGTGAAGAAGAAGCACTACAGGAAGAGAGGTAATAATAATAATAATAATAAGGGTGCGAGCCAGCCTCTTCCGAAGAGGATCCGGGGTCAGGACGCCGTCGTCGTACCATCCACACAATTTGGCTTGCCTCGAGTGCATGTAGCTGGTGATCCGATATTGACTCCGGATATGATCCACATTGCGGTTGGAGCCATGTTAACTTTGCATGAGGGTGTCAAGACACTAGAGGCCCTCCTTAAAGACGAAGATCCAAATTACCCGTTTTTCACGGCCAAGGTGCCATTGGACGTGGGCTTCGTCGATGAACCGCCCGCGGATATATAATTCATAGCGTTCGAGGACATATACAAACTGTTTCTCACGAAACGGCTGGACTATAACTTGGTCCGCCTATACGCGCTCAATCTGACAATCACGGTCAAGAGAGAAAGTACCCCAGAAATCGCGATAGTGGATCCTTACTACATGCGGGACAGCCAGTTGGTCGAAGGTTCAGAGACACGGACCAAGGCGACAGCGTACCTCGAGAAGTTCATGGTGGACAACAAGAGGAAGGGCACACTTCTTTTTCCTTTCTTTCCTGAGTAAGTACACACACTCGCTCATCGCCACGTTGCTCACGACCGTACATCTGCCCAGCTTAAGCGGCAGCAACTCGGGCATCAATGTTACCGTGTCGCCGGACCTGGTGACCCCGCCGGCCGTCAACGTCGGGACACAGCCGCCCGTTTTGGTCACACCGATGCCCCCTCCCACCAAAGATACCAATAAGGCGTAGCCGACGGCGGTGGTGCTTCGTGAGGCACCCGAGCGGGATATTGCAGATGATGATAGGCCGGCCGCCGGCATCGGTCGTGTCTCTACATTAGACGAGATCCACGCCATCACCAAGGTAACTAATTAGTTAGTGCACGTTATCTCCTTTTTGCCTTCGATGCATGACTGCTGCCATCTCATGACGCCAACAACATGTTTTTTCCTCAGGACACTTCTTGCGTACTCCTGCTTAAAGATGTCGGCGGTGAGTTGAAGGATGTTGCCAAGGGCACTCTTATACAACCGGCAAGCCGCACCATGCACAACAATCCAATGAATGATGACTTGATGAGGGTCAGGTTGGCTCGGGTGTTGCCAGGGTGTGACGACATGGACCCCCCTTTGAACCTCAGGGAGCCGACGTACACAAGACCCTTGGGGAATGCTACAACCAGCCCTTGACATGGCCAAAGACCCAGATTCGTCTTGCGGGGGGGGGGGGAGCACTGGCGCCACCTCTCGACCGATCGCCCGGCCACCACCTCAGAAGCTAGTAGCCGCCGTCGTCGCCACCACCAGCTGTCACCATCAACTCTTGGTAGCGTGTGCACCGCCACATGGCAAAGACGTTGTGCCGCAACCGCCATCGCCCCCGCTACCACGACCACATGATGGGACCCATGAAGATGATGATGAATTGGTCAACGTTGATGACTTCATGAACACCGGCGCCACCAAAGGATTGTATATGCCTTCTATGGATGAAGAACCCTTCGCAGCTCGCGACGACCATCAAGCTGGTCGGCCCAATACATGCACGCAGCGCCTGGTCTTCCATGGTCTTTCTCAAGAGACGCCTCAGGCCGACGATCCACGACAAGAGAAACCGGGATTGGTTTTCAGCCCCAACACACTCCGAAAGGCGACTGATGAGCAGATGGCAGTGGCTGACACTGTTGTGAAGAAGAAGCACTACAAGAAGAGAGGTAATAATAATAATAATAATAATAAGGGTGCGAGCCAGCCTCTTCCGAAGAGGATCTGGGGTCAGGACGCTGTCGTCGTGCCATCCACACAATTTGGCTTGCCCCGAGTGCATGTAGCTGGTGATCCGATATTGACTCCGGATATGATCCAAGTGGCGGTTGAAGCCATGTTAACTTTGCACGAGGGTGTCAAGACACTAGAGGCCCTCCTTCTTAAAGACGAAGATCCAAATTACCCAGTTTTCACGGCCAAGGTCACATTGGACGTGGGCTTCATCGATGAACCCCCCGCGGATATATTCTTCATAGCGTTCGAGGAGATATTCAAGCTGTTTCTCACGAAACGGTTGGACTATGACTTGGTCCGCCTATACGTGCTCAATCTGGCAATCACGGTCAAGAGAGAAAGTACCCCGGAAATCGCGATAGTGGATCCCTACTACATGCGGGACGGCTAGTTGCTCGAAGGATCAGAGACACGGACCAAGGCGACGGCGTACCTCGAGAAGTTCATGGTGGACAACAAGAGGAAGGGCACACTTCTTTTGCCTTTCTTTCCTGAGTAAGTACACACACTCGCTCATCGCCATGTTGCTCACGACCGTACATCTGCCCAGCTTAAGCAGCAGCAACTCGGGCATCAATGTTACCGTGTCGCCGGACCTGGTGACCCCGCCGGCCGTCAAAGTCGGGACGCAGCCGCCCGTTTTGGTCACACCGATGCCCCCTCCCACCAAAGATACCAATAAGGCGCAGCCGACGGCGGTGGTGCTTCGTGAGGCACCCGAGCGGGATATTGCAGATGATGATAGGCCGGCCGCCGGCATCGGTCGTGTCTCTACATTAGACGAGATCCACGCCATCACCAAGGTAACTAATCAGTTAGTGCTCGTCATCTCCTTTTTGCCTTTGATGCATGATTGCTGCCATCTCATGACGCCAACAACATGTTTTTGCCTCAGGACACTTCTTGCGTACTCCTGCTTAAAGATGTCGGCGGTGAGTTGAAGGATGTTGCCAAGGGCACTCTTATACAACCGGCAAGCCGCACGATGCACAACAATCCAATGAATGATGACTTGATGAGGGTCAGGTTGGCTCGGGTATTGCCAGGGTGTGACGACATGGACCCTCCTTTCAACCTCAGGGAGCCGACGTACACAGGACCCTTGGGGAATGCTACAACCAGCCCTTGACATGGCCAAAGACCCAGATTCGTCTTGCGGGGGGGGGGGGGGGGGGGAGCACTGCCGCCACCTCTCGACCGATCGCCCGGCCACCACCTCAGAAGCTAGTAGCCGCCGTCGTCGCCACCACCAGCCGTCACCATCAACTCTTGGTAGCGTGTGCACCGCCACATGGCAAAGACGTTGTGCCGCAACCGCCATCGCCCCCGCTACCACGACCACATGATGGCACCCATGAAGATGATGATGAATTGGTCAACGTTGATGACTTCATCAACACCGGCGCCACCAAAGGATTGTATATGCCTTCTATGGATGAAGAACCCTTCGCAGCTCGCGACGACCATCAAGCTGGTCGGCCCAATACATGCACGCAGCGCCTGGTCTTCCATGGTCTTTCTCAAGAGACGCCTCTGGCCGACGATCCACCACAAGAGAAACCGGGATTGGTTTTCAGCCCCAACACACTCCGAAAGGCGACTGATGAGCAGATGGCAGTGGCTGACACTGTTGTGAAGAAGAAGCACTACAGGAAGAGAGGTAATAATAATAATAATAATAATAATAATAATAATAATAATAATAATAATAATAATAAGGGTGCGATCCAGCCTCTTCCGAAGAGGATCCGGGGTCAGGACGCTGTCGTCGTGCCATCCACACAATTTGGCTTGCCCCGAGTGCATGTAGCTGGTGATCCGATATTGACTCCGGATATGATCCAAGTTGCGGTTGAAGCCATGTTAACTTTGCACGAGGGTGTCAAGACACTAAAGGCCCTCCTTCTTAAAGACGAAGATCCAAATTACCCGGTTTTCACGGCCAAGGTGCCATTGGACGTGGGCTTCATCGATGAACCCCCCGCGAATATATTCTTCATAGCGTTCGAGGACATATTCAAGCTGTTTCTCACGAAACGGCTGGACTATAACTTGGTCCGCCTATACGCGCTCAATCTGGCAATCACGGTCAAGAGAGAAAGTACCCCGGAAATCGCGATAGTGGATCCCTACTACATGCGGGACGGCCAGTTGCTCGAAGGATCAGAGACATGGACCAAGGCGACGGCGTACCTCAAGAAGTTCATGGTGGACAACAAGAGCAAGGGCACACTTCTTTTGCCTTTCTTTCCTGAGTAATACACACACTCGCTCATCGCCACGTTGCTCACGACCGTACATCTGCCCAGCTTAAGAGGCAGCAACTCGGGCATCAATGTTACCGTTGGTCGCCGGACCTGGTGACCCCGCCGGCCGTCAACGTCAGGACGCAGCCGCTCGTTTTGGTCATACCGATGCCCCCTCCCACCAAAGATACCAATAAGGCGCAGCCGACGGTTGTGGTGCTTCGTGAGGCACCCGAGCGGGATATTGCAGATGATGATGGGCCGGTCGCCGGCATTGGCCGTGTCTCTACATTAGCCGAGATCCACGTCATCACCAAGGTAAGTAATTAGTTAGTGCACGTCATCTCCTTTATGCCTTTGATGCATGACTGCTGCCATCTCATGACGCCCACAACATGTTTTTGCCTCAGGACACTTCTTGCGTACTCCTGCTTAAAGATGTCGGTGGTGAGTTGAAGGATGTTGCCAAGGGCACTCTTATACAACCGGCGAGCCGCACGATGCACAACAATCCAATGGATGATGACTTGATGATGGTCAGGTTGGCTCGGGTTTTGCTAGGGTGTGACGACATGGACCCCCCTTTCAACCTCAGGGAGCCGACGTACACAAGACCCTTGGGGAATGCTACAACTAGCCCTTGACATGGCCAAAGACCCGGATTCGTCTTGTGGGGGGAGCACTGGCGCCACCTCTCGACCGATTGCTCGGCCACCACCTCGGAATCTAGTAGCCGCCGTCATCGCCACCACCAGCCGTCACCATCAACTCTTGGCAGCGTGTGCACCGCCACATGGCAAAGACGTTGTGCTGCAACCGCCATCGCCCCCGCTACCACGACCACATGATGGCACCCATGAAGATGATGATGAATTGGTCAAGTTGATGACTTCATCAACACCGACGCCACCAAAGGATTGTATAAGCCTTCTATGGATGAAGAACCCTTCGCAGCTCGCGACGACCATCACGCTGGTCGGCCCAATACATGCACGCAGCGCCTGGTCTTCCATGGTCTTTCTCAAAAGACGCCTCCGGCGGACGATCCACCACAAGAGAAACCGGGATTGGTTTTTAGCCCCAACACACTCCGAAAGGCGACTGATGAGCAGATGGCAGTGGCTGACACTATTGTGAAGAAGATTCACTACAGGAAGAGAGGTAATAATAATAATAAGGGTGCGAGCTAGCCTCTTCCGAAGAGGATCTGGGGTCAGGACGCCGTCATCGTACAATCCACACAATTTGGCTTGCCCCGAGTGCATGTAGCTGGTGATCCGATATATAATTCGTATATGATCCACGTTGCGGTTGGAGCCATGTTAACTTTGCACGAGGGTGTCAAGACACTAGAGGCCCTCCTTCTTAAAGACGAAGATCCGAATTACCCGGTTTTCATGGCCAAGGTGCCATTGGACGTGGGCTTCATCGATGAACCCCCCGCAGATATATTATTCATAGCGTTCGAGGACATATTAAAGTTGTTTCTCACGAAACGGCTGTACTATAACTTGGTCCACCTATACGCTCTCAATCTGGCAATCACCGTCGAGAGAGAAAGTACCCCGGAAATCGCGATAGTGGATCCCTACTACATGCGGGACAACCAGTTGGTCGAAGGATCAGAGACACGGACCAAGGCGACGGCGTACCTCGAGAAGTTCGTGGTGGACAACAAGAGGAAGGGCACACTTCTTTTGCCTTTCTTTCCTGAGTAAGTACACACACTCGCTCATCGCCACGTTGCTCACGACCGTACATCTGCCCAGCTTAAGCGGCAGCAACTCGGGCATCAATGTTACCGTGTCGCCGGACCTGGTGACCCCGTCGGCCGTCAACGTCGGGACGCAGCCGCCCGTTTTGGTCACACTGATGCCCCCTCCCACCAAAGATACCAATAAGGCGCAGCCGACGGCGGTGGTGCTTCGTGAGGCACCCGAGCGGGATATTGCAGATGATGATAGGCCGGCCGCCGGCATCGGTCGTGTCTCTACATTAGACGAGATCCACGCCATCACCAAGGTAACTAATTAGTTAGTGCACGTCATCTCCTTTTTGCCTTTGATGCATGACTGCTGCCATCTCATGACGCCAACAACATGTTTTTGCCTCAGGACACTTCTTGCGTACTCCTTCTTAAAGATGTCGGCGGTGAGTTGAAGGATGTTGCCAAGGGCACTCTTATACAACCGGCAAGCCGCACGATGCACAACAATCCAATGAATGATGACTTGATGAGGGTCAGGTTGGCTCTGGTGTTGCCAGGGTGTGACGACATGGAATGCTACAACTAGCCCTTGACATGGCCAAAGACCCAGATTCGTCTTGCGGGGGGGGGGGGAGCACTGGCGCCACCTCTTGACCGATTGCTCGGCCACCACCTCGGAATCTAGTAGCCGCCGTCATCGCCACCACCAGCCGTCACCATCAACTCCTGGTAGCGTGTGCACCGCCACATGGCAAAGACGTTGTGCTGCAACCGCCATCGCCCCCGCTACCACGACCACATGATGGCACCCATGAAGATGATGATGAATTGGTCAACGTTGATGACTTCATGAACACCGGCGCCACCAAAGGATTGTATATGCCTTCTGTGGATGAAGAACCCTTCCCAGCTCGCGACGACCATCATGCTGGTCGGCCCAATACATGCACGCAGCGCCTGGTCTTCCATGGTCTTTCTCAAAAGACGCCTCCGGCGGACGATCCACCACAAGAGAAACCGGGATTGGTTTTCAGCCCCAACACACTTCGAAAGGCGACTGATGAGCAGATGGCAGTGGCTGACACTGTTGTGAAGAAGAAGCACTACAGGAAGAGAGGTAATAATAATTATTATTATAAGGGTGCGAGCGAGCCTCTTCCGAAGAGGATCCTGGGTCAGGACGCTGTCGTCGTACCATCCACACAATTTGGCTTGCCCCGAGTGCATGTAGCTGGTGATCCGATATTGACTCCGGATATGATCCACCTTGCGGTTGGAGCCATGTTAACTTTGCACGAGGGTGTCAAGACACTAGAGGCCCTCTTTCTTAAAGACGAAGATCCAAATTACCCTGTTTTCACGCCCAAGGTGCCATTGGACGTGGTCTTCGTCGATGAACCCCCCACGGATATATTCTTCATAGCGTTCGTGGACATATTCAAGCTGTTTCTCACAAAACGGATGGACTATAACTTGGTCTGCCTATACGCGCTCATTCTGGCAATCACGCTCAAGAGAGAAAGTACCCCGGAAATCACGATAGTGGATCCCTACTACATGCGGGACAACCAGTTGGTCGAAGGATCAGACACACGGACCAAGGCGACGGCGTACCTCAAGAAGTTCATGGTGTACAACAAGAGGAAGGGCACATTTCTTTTCCCTTTCTTTCCTGAGTAAGTACACACACTCACTCATCGCCACGTTACTCATGACCGTACATCTGCCCAGCTTAAGCGGCAGCAACTCGGGCATCAATGTTACCGTGTTGCCGGACCTGGTGACCCTGCCGACCGTCAACGTCAGGACGCAGCCGCTCGTTTTGGTCACACCGATGCCCCCTCCCGCCAAAGATGCCAATAAGGCGCAGCCGACGGCGGTGGTGCTTCGTGAGGCACCCCAGCGGGAGATTGCAGATGAATATAGGCCGGCCGCTGGCATCGGTCGTGTCTCTACATTAGCCGAGATCCACGCCATCACCAAGGTAACTAATTAGTTAGTGCACGTCATCTCCTTTATGCCTTTGATGCATGACTGCTGCAATCTCATGACGCCCAACAACATGTTTTTGCCTCAGGACACTTCTTGCGTACTCCTACTTAAAGATGTCGACGGTGAGTCGAAGGATGTTGCCAAGGGCACTCTTATACAACCGGTGAGCCGTAAGATGCACAACAATCCAATAGATGATGACGTGATGGGGGTGAGGTTGGCTCGGGTGTTGCCAGGGTGCGATGACATGGACACCCCTTTCAACATCAGGGAGCCGACGAACACAAGTCTGGGACTTCTATGGCGCATATCCATATGCGCCACAGGAAGTATTTATCAGTGGCGAGGTAATAGTGGCGATTGGGATATGCGCCACAGAAGTCCAATTTCAGTGCGCCACAGATGGGCTGTTTCCTAGTAGTGTTATTTTCCTATACCACCACCAGAGTCATTGCATGTGTGTTCCTTTGTCAAACCAAATGGATCCACCAAAGTCATTGCATGTACGTTCCTTTCCTAAAAAACATGGATCCACTAGAGTCATTGCATGTGTGTTCCTTTCCTAAACAACATTGATCCAATAGAGTCATTGCATGTGTATTCCTTTCCTAAACCACCATGATCCTCTAGAGTCATTGTGTGTGTATTCCTTTCCTAAACCACATGGATCCACCAGAGTCATTACATGTGTCTTTCATTCCTAAACCACCATTAGAGTCATTGAATTTGTGTTGCTTTCCTAAACCACATGGATACACCAGAGTCATTGCATGTGTGTTCCATTCCTAAACCACATGGATCCACCAGAGTCATTGCATTTGTGTTCCTTTCCTAAACCACATTGATCGACGGGAGTCATTGCATGTGTGTTCTTTTCCTAAACCACATGGTTCCACCAGTGTCATTGCATGTGTGTTCCTTTCCTAAACCACATGGATCCACCAGAGTCATTGCATGTGTGTTATTTTCCTAAACCACATGGATCCACCAGAGTCATTTCATGTGTGTTCTTTTACTAAACCACCACCAGAGTCATTTGATGTCTTCTTTTCCTAAACCACCAATAGAGTCATTGCATGTTTGTTCCTTTCCTAAACCACATGGATCCACCAGAGTCATTGCATGTGTGTTCCTTTCCAAAACCACATGGATCCACTAGAGTCATTTCACATGTGTTCCTTTCCTAAACAAAATGGATCTACTAGAGTCATTGCATGTGTGTTCCTTTCCTAAACCACATGGATCCACCAGAGTCATTTCATGTGTGTTCCTTTCCTAAACCACTTGGATCCACCAGAGTCATTGCATGTGTGTTCCTTTCCTAAACCACATGAATCCACCAGAGTCATTGCACGTATGTTCCTTTCGTAAACCACCAATAGAGTCATTGCATGTGTGTTCTTTTCCTAAACCACATGGATCCACCATAGTCATTGCATCTGCGTTCTTTTCCTAAACCACATCCAGAGTCATTGCATGTGTCTGCACTTCGAAAACCATCACTAGAGTCATTGCATGTGTGTTCTTTTCCTTAACAACATTGATCCACCAGAGTCATTTCATGTGTGTTCTTTTCCTATACCACCAGCAGAGTTATTACATGTGTCTTCTTTTCCTGAACCACCATTAGAGTCATTGCACGTATGTTCCATTCCTAAACCACATGGATCCACCAGAGTCATTGAATGTGTGTTATTTTCCTAAACCACATGGATCCACTAGAGTCATTTCATGTGTGTTCTTTTCCTAAACCACCAACAGAGTCTTTGCATGTGTCTTCTTTTCCTAAACCGCCACTAGAGTCATTGCATGTGTGTTCCTTTCATAAACCACATGGATCCACCAGAATCATTGCATGTGTGTTCCTTTCTAAAACCACATGGATCCACCAGAGTCATTTCACATGTGTTCCTTTCGTAAACCACAATGATCCACTAGAGTCATTGCATGTGTGTTCCTTTCTTAAACCAAATGGATCCACCAGTGGCATTGCATGTGTGTTCCTTTCCTAAACCACATGGATACACTACAGTTATTGCATGTGTGTTTCGTTCCTAAACTACATTGGTCCAATAGAGTCATTGCATGTGTATTCCTTTCCTAAACCACCATGATCCTCCGGATTCATTGTATGTGTGTTCTTTTCTAAACCACATGGATCCACCAGTGTCATTGCATGTGTGTTCTTTTCCTGAACCACCACTAGAGTCATTCCATGTGTCTTCTTTTCCTAAACTACTACTAGAGTCATTGCATGTGTGTTCCTTTCCTAAACCACATGGATCCACCAGATTCATTGCATGTGTAACCTTTTCCTAAACCACATGGATCCACTTGAGTTGTTTCATGTGTGTTCTTTTCCTAAACCACCACCAGATTCATTGCATGTGTCTTCTTTTCCTAAAGCACCACTAGAGTCATTGCATGTGTGTTTATTTCCTAAACCACATGGATCCAACAGTATCATTGCATGTGTGTTCCTTTCTAAAACCACATGGATCCACCAGAGTCATTTCACATGTGTTCCTTTCCTAAACCACGATGATCCATTTGAGTCATTGCATGTGTGTTCCTTTCCTAAACCATATGGATCCACCAAAGTCATTGCATGTTTTTTCCTATCCTAAATCACATGGATCCACTAGAGTCATTGCATGTATGTTCCTTTCCTAAACCACATTAATCCAATAGAGTCATTGCATGTGTGTTCCTTTCCTAAAAAACAATGATCCACCAGAGTCATTGCATGTGTGTTCCTTTCCTAAACCACATGGATCCCCCAGAGTGAATTGCATGTGACTTCCTTTCTTAAAGCACTATCAGAGTCACTACATGTGTGTTCCTCTCCTAAACTACATGGATACACCAGAGTCATTGCATGTGTGTTCCTTTCCTAAACCACATGGATCCACCAGAGTCATTGCATGTGTGTTCCTTTCCTAAATCACATGGATCCACCAGAGTCATTGCATGTGTGTTCCTTTCCTAAACCACATGGATCCACCAGATTCATTGCATGTGTGTTCTTTTCCTAAACCACATTGATCCACTAGAGTCATTGCATGTGTGTTCCTTTCATAAACCACATGGATCCACCAAAATCATTGCATGTGTGTTCCTTTCCAAAACCACATGGATCCACCAGAGTCATTTCACATGTGTTCCTTTCGTAAACCACAATGATCCACTAGAGTCATTGCATGTGTGTTCCTTTCTTAAACCAAATGGATCCACCAGTGGCATTGCATGTGTGTTCCTTTCCTAAACCACATGGATACACTACAGTTATTGCATGTGTGTTTCCTTCCTAAACTACATTGGTCCAATAGAGTCATTGCATGTGTATTCCTTTCCTAAACCACCATGATCCTCCGGATTCATTGTATGTGTGTTCTTTTCTAAACCACATGGATCCACCAGTGTCATTGCATGTGTGTTCTTTTCCTGAACCACCACTAGAGTCATTCCATGTGTCTTCTTTTCCTAAACTACTACTAGAGTCATTGCATGTGTGTTCCTTTCCTAAACCACATGGATCCACCAGAGTCATTGCATGTGTAACCTTTTCCTAAACCACATGGATCCACTTGAGTTGTTTCATGTGTGTTGTTTTCCTAAACCACCACCAGATTCATTGCATGTGTCTTCTTTTCCTAAAGCACCACTACATTGCATGTGTGTTTCTTTCCTAAACCACATGGATCCAACAGTATCATTGCATGTGTGTTCCTTTCTAAAACCACATGGATCCACCAGAGTCATTTCACATGTGTTCCTTTCCTAAACCAGGATGATCCATTTGAGTCATTGCATGTGTGTTCCTTTCCTAAACCACATGGATCCACCAAAGTCATTGCATGTTTTTTCCTATCCTAAATCACATGGATCCACTAGAGTCATTGCATGTATGTTCCTTTCCTAAACCACATTAATCCAATAGAGTCATTGCATGTGTGTTCCTTTCCTAAACAACCATGATCCACCAGAGTCATTGCATGTGTGTTCCTTTCCTAAACCACATGGATCCCCCAGAGTGAATTGCATGTGACTTCCTTTCTTAAGCCACTATCAGAGTCACTACATGTGTGTTCCTCTCCTAAACTACATGGATACACCAGAGTCATTGCATGTGTGTTCCTTTCCTAAACCACATGGATCCACCAGAGTCATTGCATGTGTGTTCCTTTCCTAAACCACATGGATCCACCAGAGTCATTGCATGTGTGTTCCTTTCCTAAACCACATGGATCCACCAGATTCATTGCATGTGTGTTCTTTTCCTAAACCTCATGGATCCACTAGAGTCATTGCATGTGTGTTCCATTCCTAAACCACATCCATAGTCATTGCATGTGTCTTCCTTTCCTAAACAACCACTACAGTCATTGCATGTGTGTTCTTTACCTAAACCACGTGGATCCACCAGTGTCATTACATGTGTGTTCTTTTACTAAAACGCCACCAGAGTCATTGCCTGTATGTTCTTTTCCTAAACCACCACTAGAGTCATTGCATGTGTGTTGCTTTCCGAAACCACATAGATCCACTAGTTTCATTGCAGGTGTGTTCATTTCCTAAACCACAAGGATCCACTAGAGTCATTGCATGTGTGTTCCTTTCGTAGACCACATTGATCCACTAGAGTCATTGCATGTGTGTTCCTTTCCTAAACCACATGGATCCACCAGAGTCATTGCATGTGTGTTCCTTTCCTAAACCACATGGATCCACCAGAGTCATTGCATGTGTGTTCCTTTCCTAAATCACATTGTTCCACTAGAGTCATTGCATGTGTGTTATTTTCCTAAACCACATGGATCCACCGGTGTCATTGCATGTGTGTTCTTTTCCTGAACCACCACTATAGTCATTGCATGTGTGTTCTTTTCCTAAACCACATGGATGCACCAGAGTCATTTCGTGTGTGTTCTTTTCCTAAACCACCTCCAGAGTCATTGCATCTGTCTACTTCCCCTAAATTACCACTAGAGTCATTGCATGTGTGTTTCTTTCCTAAACTACATGGATCCACCAATGTCATTGCATGTGTGTTCTTTTCCTAAACCACATGGATCCACCAGAGTCATTGCATGTGTGCTCCTTTCCTAAACCACCACCGGAGTCATTGCATGTGTGTTGTTTTCCTAAACCACATGGATCCACTAGAGTCATTGCGTGTGTGTTCCTTTCCTAAACCACATCCAAAGTCATTGCATGTGTCTTCCTTTCCTAAACCACCACTAGAGTCATTGCATGTGTTTTTTTCCGAAACCGCATGGATCCACCAGTGTCATTGTGTTGGTCCACGTAGAGATAAACAAAACTTTTACCCTACACGGTACTCCCAGGATCCAGCTCAAGTGATAGGCCAGATTTACAACTAGACACGCAGGTGTGGATTATTGATGAAGTGCGTTAGTTGATGTTGTGCTGAATGATCCCTGTACAGCACGTCCAGATCCCCACGGACCTCCTTGTCTCCAACGCAGCACGTGCAACGCCTCTACCGGTATCCACACGTATAGGATGGAGCTCTAGGAAGAGGACTGCTAGATCCTGTCTAGCCCGAAAATGGGAGTAGAGAAAGTGATGGCTAGGTCAGGGACTATCCCTTGTCACTCCACTTATATACACTGCTAGTTGGGCTTAATGCTTGAGGCCCATTTAGGCCATATCCCAATCTCCACATGGATCGAATCCATATGGGATCCTTTCCCTTAAGTGTGTGACCATGTAGGTTCACATACACTTGGACACGACATGAGTCACCACTCCGAGTCGATAGCTGGTAGCGGCCTCTAGCAAGACGTGCCAACTCCCATGTGTCGTAAAGCCAGTAGAGAAACCTTTCGCAATCTGACTTTCGTCCAAGTCCCTTTTCCTCATGATATACCTTGTCAATCTATATGCGAGAAGTTGCCATCCCTTTAAGAGCTCGACCCTCTCTTCTTGTTCCATGATATACGATTCACTGGACTAACACTTAGTCCGACTTATTGGTTAACACTTCACTAAGTCACGCATGCCCATGCTTCTGAATCATATCACATGAAAGGGCCCAGAGAATATCTCTCCATTATGGAGGGGCAAATCTAATCTTAGAAATCCAAGTCATGCAGCTTGCCTCACAACCAACCCGAACCCTACCTTTACGGAACATCATTTGATAGGATCTAAGTTAGCGATCCATAACTCGGATCATGCGATCATCTCAGGTCGAAGGATTCCATTGCTTGAGAATACAAATGACAACATGCTCGTTGCATCTCAATTGTGGGTCAGTCCGATTCGCTAAGCTCTTTAGCCGAATCAATGTAAGTCGGAATAGCATCTCCATGCCCATGACAAGTGGAAGCGAGTCATCAAGCCGATTTTCACATTAGTCTAAGTTGTGTGTCTAGCACAACCTCAACGACACGGAATAACTAGTATGAACAACATGTATATATATAGTTCCACAATCGAATCACATATTCAACGATACATATCAGTAGTACATACATGGACAACAACTTTATGAATACACTAGGAATAACATCATACATGATTGTCTCTAGGGCATATCACCAACAGTCTCCCACTTGCACTAGAGTTAATCATCTGACATCACATGTTTAGGCATCTAACGCCCATAGCTCTCAGGTGCGCCTCATGCTTTCGTTGTGGAAGTGGCTTTGTCAATGGATCAACAATATTTGCATCCGTGTGTACCTTGCATAACTTGATGTCACCTTGATCCTTGAACTAGCCAATCAGGTGATACCGCATGAGTATATGTTTGTTCTTCTGGTGTTGTCTAGGTTCCTTTAGTTGTGTAATAGCACCATTGTTGTCACAATACACGTCTAACGGATTGGACGAGCCCTGAACCACACCAAGATCCATGAGAAAATTCCTCATCCAAACAGCTTCCTTTGCCGCCTCCGAGGTAACAATATACTCAGTCTCTATCGTAGAGCCAGACACCATATCTTGCTTGGAACTCTTCCAGATCATAGCCCCTCTGTTTATCACAAACACAGATCCAGATTGGAAACGAGAATCATCCGAGTTAGAGAGATAACTCGCATCTGTGTAACCCCTTACACTAAGTTCATCCTCACCCCCATAAACCAGGAACATATCCTTAGTCCTTCTCAAGTACTTATTGATATTTTTAGCCGCTGCCCAGTGGATCTCTGCAGGGTCAGCCTAGTATCTGCTCAGAACATTTAGAGCATCGGAAATATCCGGCCTAGTAAAAATCATAGCATACATTATGGATCCGACTGCAGAAGCATACAGAATCGCACTCATCCAACTTCTCTCATCAATTGTTGAAGGACATTGAGTCTTGCTAAGTTTTACGCCATGGGACATCGGTAAGAACCCCTTGTTAGATGATTCCATGATGAACTTCTTCAACACTTTGTCCAAATATGTACTCTGACTCAATCCAATGAGCTGCCTTGATCTATCTCTATAGATCCGGATTCCTAGTATGTAAGTCACCTCACCCAAGTCTTTCATTGAAAAACTCTTTTCCAATGATTCCTTGGTTTCTTGCAACATCTAGGCATCATTTCCAATCAGTAATATGTCATCCACATATAAGATTAGAAAGTTTACTTTGTTCCCACTAAACTTCTTGTATAAAGAAGAATCATGATCACTCTTGATGAAGCCAAATGATTTGACTACCTCATCAAAGCGAATGTTCCAACTCCAAGATGCTTGCTTGAACCCATAAATGGATTTCCGAAGTTTGCATACCTTGTCACCATTAGTTGGATCGACAAAACCCTCGGGCTGTATCATATACACGTCCTCGGTTAAATTTCCATTAAGGAAAGCCATCTTGACATCCATCTGCCATATCTCATAGTCGAAATAGGCTGCTATAGCTAACATGATCCGAACTGACTTAAGCATCGCCACGGGAGAGAAAGTCTCATCGTAGTCTACTCCTTGAACTTGTCAAAACCCCTTCGTGACAAGCCATGCTTTATAGATAGAAAAATTTCCATCCATATCAGTTTTCTTATTAAAGACCCATTTGCATTCGACGGGTCTTGCACCGTCTGGTAGATCAACCAAGTTCCAAACTTGATTTTCATCCATGGACTTTAACTCGGATCTCATGGCCACAAGCCACGACTCAGAATCAGATCCCACCATCACTTTTGAATAATTTGTCGGTTCATCACTGTCCAACATCAACACATCACGAACACTTCGCAATCTAGCCGATCTTCGCAGTGTCGGTGCAGTTGCAGACTCAGGTGCCATGACCGGCTCAACCTCTAAGGCTTTTGGCGACTCGCTGCTGGCTGGTACCTCTGGAATTTCTTCGAGCTGCATCGTGCTCCCACTGACTCCCCGACTGAGAAACTCTTTCTCGAGGAAGACACCGTTCCGAGCGACAAACACTTTGCCCTCTTCTCGGTTGTAGAAGTAATAACCCAAGGTTTCCCTTAGATATCCCACGAAAATACACTTATCCAACTTGGCTATAAGCTTGTCCGACTGAAGTCGCTTGACAAAAGCTTCAAAACCCCAAATCTTAAGAAAAGACAAATTCGGCTTCTTGCCAGTCCACATCTCATGTGGTGTCTTCTCTACTAACTTTGATGGTACTCTGTTTAGTGTGAACGCTGCAGTTTCTAAACAATAACCCCAAAATGATAAAGGCAGATATGTCCGACTCATCATTGATCGTACCATGTCCAAAAAGGTCTGATTCCTCTTTTTTGACACACCATTTCTCTGTGGTGTTCCTGGAGGAGTGAGCTGGGGAACTATTCCACAACTCTTCAGATGGTCATCAAACTCATGGCTCATGTACTCGCCTCCTCGGTCCGATCGAAGAAACTTTATTTTCTTGCCAAGTTGATTATGTACCTCATTCTGGAATTCCTTGAACTTTTCAAAGGCTTTCGACTGTATGTTTCATCAAGCAGATATATCCATACCTACTCAAATCATCCGTGAATGTAATGAAGTACTCATAACTACCTCTGGTTGTCGTGCTCATTGGGCCACATACATCACTATGTACTAGTCCCAATAAGGCCCTTTCACAACTTTTTGCAAAAGGTGTCTTAGTCATCTTGCCGAGTAGGCAGGATTCACATGTCTCGAATGACTCCAAGTCTAACGAAGTTAGGAGTCCATCATCATGGAGCTTCTTCATATGTTTCCAACTTATATGACCAAGCCGACAATGCCAAAAGTAAGTCATATTCAGATCATTTAGTTTCAACCTTTTCACATTTATGTTATAGACATATTCACCATCAAGATTCAAAATAAATAACCCGTCCTAGACGGGTGCAAAGTCGTGAAACATATCATTCAAATACAAAGAACAACCATTATTCTTAATATTCGACTCATAGCCTTGTCTCATCAAACATGAGGCAGAAATAATGTTTCGACTAAGCACTAGAACATAATAACAATTATTTAGCTCCATTAAGAATCTAGAAGGTAAATGAAGTTGCATCGTGCCAACTTCCAACGCAGCGACTCTCGCTTTGTTGCCGACCCGTATGTCAACCTCGCCTCTCACCACGCTCCTAGTTCTTACCAGTCCCTGCAACAAGTTGCAGATGTGAATAACTGATCCGGTATCATATACCCAAGAACTACCAGGTGCATCATCAAGATAAATGTCTATAACATTGCAAACAAGCGTACCTGAGCCGGAAGTCACACCTCCACTCTTGGCTTTGTCAGCCAAAAACTTGCTGCAATTCCTCTTCCTGTCGCCATCCGCCTTGCAATAGAAGCAAGTGGATCCAGCTACAGGAGATGGTTTAGTCCCTGAGGAAGGGCTTTGGACTGGGTCCTCAGCCTTACCTCCCGACTTTGCCTTCTTCTTCTTAGTCCAAGAACTCTTATTGAACTTAGCCTTATTTTGCACCATCAACACTTGATTGGCTCCTTTCTTGAGATCCGCCTCAGCGTGCTTGAGCAACCCATGTAATTCAATGAGCTTCTTATCCATAGCATGCATGTGGTAGTTCGATATGAACTGACCATACGCACTAGGAAGAGAGTTAGAATTATGTTCGTAGCGAACTCTTCGCTAATGGGGTAGCCCAGCCTTTTTCCAGAGAGTGCACATAACCAACCATCTTGATCACATGCGGACTCAGTGGATCGTCATCCTTAAGCTTCCAACTCAACAAAGCTTGAGAGACTTGATATCTCTCAGTATTTGCCCGAGCCTGGCACATACTTCTGAGGCTTTTGATCATATCGTAGGCCTCAACATTCTCGAACTGCTGCTGCAAGTCCGGTTCCATGTGAGCAAGCATAAGACAGCTAATCTCCGTAGACTCATCACAAGTCCTACGGTAGGCATTGGTGGCTGCCACAATTGCATTCTCATTCGGCTCATTTGGAAGTGGGTTGTCTAGGACATGGTCCCTCTTTTATTGCTTGAGAACAATTCTTAGATTACAATACCAGTTGGTGAAGTTAGTTCCATTTAGCTTATCTTTCTCTAAGATGGTTCTCAAAGAAAAACTAGAAAACTGAGGGAGACTGCTAGGTTCCATTGATCTACAATATAAAAATATGCAAAAACACTTAAGACATGTATCCATAAAAGAGCAAGCATATCAAACACTTTGTAACACCCTCGAATCGGCCCTATGCAAGTTTTAGCGATTCCCACCAAACCCGCATAGAAACGATTCAAAGATGCTCACCAGGCACTTGCGTGCGGGTGGAAAACAAAGTAATAACATTACACAATAGTCCACAATGGAACCCACAGAAACATATATATATATATACAACAACGACTCCATGAGTCAAAACTACAGATATACAATACAAAGATCGAAATCACCTTGAAAACGATACAACATCCGAGTACGGATAAGATGCAAATGGGGCGAAGAGCCTGGAAGAATAACCAATGGCATCCATAACCCTGCCCAGGCCAAGCCGGAAGGGTAACCCTGCTAACGATGTCGAACTTATACCTGCTAAAACAAAAGGGGTGCCGACAAAGGGAAAAGGAAAAAAGAGAGCAGTCAGTACTGAGGCTAGTAACGACGAGGCTAGAATTTGGCGGCTCTCGCCTACATAGGTATGGTGGAATGAAGCGGGAGCGCCACATGCACTAAACAATCTATAGAGACTCAATTCAACTGTCGGCTATTAGAGAGGGATAAGAAGACCTATTCAGATCCAACCTGATAGTAACACCAAAACATACCTATCCTGGTATTTCCCCCTCAAGACCACACGAGGAAGTCAAACCAAGGAACTCACAGAGTCGGCAGTTTTATTCATTCCATTATAGTTGTGGCAGTTACTAGTCAGATACAATTAGCATAATACATTCCAAATCCAGCAGTTATTGGCAATTTTATTTACTCATATTGTTGTAGTGAATTTGATTACTAGTCATGTCTTTAGTCAAGTTAAACACGGTACTTTAGTTATAGTTGTCTATGATCGAGATACTATGCTCCAAGTCGTCCATAACCGCGGACACGGCTTTCAGAAAGATTTACCCTGCAGGGGTGCACAAATAGCAACACACACATGATCAACCTCGGGAAGAACCAAATAAAATGCAACAAGGCCTCACGACAAAGCAATCACAGGATTCATAAATCATTTTAGGGAGCCACCCCATTAAGCTACCCGCAATAAAGTTGGCCGGCTCAGAGATGGACCCAAGGTTCGTGCCAATGGTTGTAAATGACCAGGAACCCGAAAGTGTGACTGGGCTTATCGATATCGCGAAAACATTCCATGATTCCTAAATAGTACAGGTGCTCCACGCACAATCATAAATAAAGCAGTAAAGCATGGCCTAAGTACAATATAGTAATAAATCCCCAAACTAGTTTTTGGCCGCAAGAAATAAAGTGTGAATCAAGCTCAGGCCAAGGGGGATTCATAGAGTCTCCCGTATGTGGATAGTGCGAATAGTCAAGGAACATGTATCAAGTACTCGGGGCCTACGGAACACAAGTGAGCGTGGAAGAACCGAATATTAGATATCGCCCACCGATGCATCTACATTAGTTATATCTATTCCCAACATTTTAATATCAAGTTGTAATTAAAGTCATGATCATCTCCACCATTAAGCATGTGCCAACCTTCCAACAACGGTGGAACAACAACGACGCGAAGAAGCACCTAGGCAAGCAACTACGACTCACAAGGCCGACTATCTATCAAAAAACAGGCAATAGGATGTGTCCAAGGCAATATAGAGGCTTCATGGAATATAAATGGTGCACAGAAACTAAAACATCAAAACAAGGATAGCAATAGATCAACAGGAGGAAGTAAAGACTATAGACGCAAAATAGGTAGAAAGGGGGAGATTGCTCGCCTGGGAAACATTGTCAAAGGAACATTATCCAAAGGACTTGTCGATACTCGCATCCACTCAACGGCCTAATCCGCGAAGAAGCAAATCACCTGGAGAAACACCAGATGCACTATTTAATACTACAGAAGAAGATCGGGCATGATGCATGTATGATGTGTGACATGGCAAAGATACAATGCAAATAGGCAATATTAAGCGGAACCGGGGTCCCGACAATTAACTAGGAGGTTCATGTTTTTTAGCTACCCCGCAAATTTAAATGTTGGCTTAATAAGAACATGGCATCGATTCGCTATACAAATTTAAATGGAGCCAATATAAGACTAGAATAGCCCGCATATAGTCTCCATATTTAATTATTAGGTGAATCGAGAAAGTAACCCCAGAAAAATAAACATGTATGCGAGCATGACAATTTATATGCAACAACTATATGTATGGTCATATATAAAATAGGGCTCAAAAAAGGGGTCACACATTAAGATCTGAAGATCTTGGGGTCTGAGGTTTCGAGGATCGGTCTTTGGGATCCGGGATCGGGGTCTTCGGATCCATATCCATGAAGAAGATCTTGGCGCCATATCCATGAAGAAGACCTTGGCATTCTGAAACAGTCTTCGGGTCCATATCAGTGAACTTGTTGTTCTGAAAGGTTCGGGTTCCATGGGGCAGTCCTTGTCGGTCTTCTCGGAATCCCTCGGGTTCATCTTCAAACGTCTATGGTCTTCGACTAGCACCAGCCCGACCTTGACATATACATCAACTACGGCGAAGACCTTGTGTCTTAGACTTCCCTCCGGAGATCTGCGATGTCGGTCAAAGAGATTGTGGTCACATCAGTGGCCGAGCTTGCACACACAGATGTTGGAGTTAAAATGAGCCAAGGAAAACCGAGGCTTGGCCAACAGCGCACCGGAAACATTTTTAGTGTCCACGCGGCAACAATAGACCGGCACAACATCACACAGGCAGAGGAGTGTCCTCGTAACCGTCGGGTCAATTGGGTGCTTGAGGGCACCAGCGTCAAGGACGGTGGCTGCGGGCGGAGGGGCTTCAGGGATCTGGAGAGGCAGGGCGAGGACGAGGATAAGTGAGGAGGGAATGCCTGGCGACAGAGCTCCTGGTGGCGGGCAGAGAGGCGAGTCAGGCGACATGCCTTAAGGACGGACGTGACGACGAGAGCTCTCGGAAGGCCGGGGCAGCGACGCTGCAGGAGAGAGGAGGTCGCATGGCAGCGTGGTCACGGACGAGCGGGCAATGCCTGGCAGGCCTGCAGTGGAAGGCGGGGTTATCGGGCAATGAAGGGAGGCAGGGCGGCGCCGAACGAAGCAAAGAGGGAGAAGAGCTGCAGGGGACAGGGCCCCTGCGATGGGCAGAGCTCGCGGCGAAGGCCCTCGTGGCCCATGGCAGGTCGCGGGCGGAGGCCGCTGGGCTTCGGCGAGGACGGAGGGGAAGCTCAAGAAGAGGGCCGCAGAGATTTGGCGGAAGTGCTCGCAGGGGGAGCTCGCGGGCGGCGACGCTCTCCTAGGAAGGATGCAGCACGAGTGAGGATGGAAGGCGAGGAAGGACGCGGGGTAGGTGGCGTGGGATCGACGCGGAGTTGTGGTGGGGCCCGGGAATGGAGCAGCACTGCTACGCGTTTGTGTCACAACAGCATGTCGGGTGGGACGCAAGGGTGCAGGGCGACGCGGTCGGGCTGCTTGTCGCAGTAGGTGCGGTCGGGTCAGGTAGGTGTGTGTGGCACGCGCTGCTGTGTGAGTGGGATGGGGTTCTGGCGGCGGGGTGAGGATTAGGGTTAGGTAGGTGGAGTGGTAGGTGGCTGCCAGCTGGGCTTTTGGGCCTGGCCGGCAGCTGCCTCCCCCGATTTGACAAAATATTTTTATATATTAATTTTATTTGTTTTATTTGAAATAAAACATTTGCAAATAGGTTTTTAGACAAATATAAAAGATTCGAGAGGACCGGGTTTTCATTTGAAATAAAGATGGAGATATTTAGAAAACAAAGATAGGTTTTTGAGAAATAGTTTTTCGCGAAAATATGCATGATGATATGACGATGCTCAAATGCAATGTGGCATGATGACATGAGCATGTGGTCATGATGATGCACAAAACAAAAACACAGCGATTTTCTAGTAGTGGGTTTACCGGGGTGCTACAATTCGACACCACTAACATTGGATCTTGCCCTCGAGATCCGCCTCATGGTATGGGGAACAAGGCCGATGATCTGGGTCTTCTCGCTTAGTGTAGATCCTTGCGACACCACCAACAAGGGGTCGTTGCTCACGTTCATTTAGGGAACACTCCGGATAAACAAAGGACGAAGGTGTGTGAGACCCTAGGGGTACTCAGCAAGTCTTAATGCATCTAAAGGGAACCAACCTAGGGGTGACGCAATTGCAGCAAAAGATAATACCTAACAGTTCTATAGAGACACGCTACACCTCCACCTAACCAATGATAGATGGTTGTCCGTTAATTAGAACAATAGTTATAACAGCATAAAGTAAACAGATCCATCCTCCCTCTCGCTTACCGAACGAGAAGGCGGACGAACAACCCATCTGTTGGCACTTTTTTTATCCATTCCATGAGTGTTGCACTAATTACTAGTCATGTCTTTAGTCAAGTTAAACACGGTACTTTAGTTATAGTTGTCTATGATCGAGATACTATGCTCCAGTTCGTCCATAACTACGGACACAACTTTCAGAAAGATTTACCCTGCAGGGGTGCACAAATAGCAACACACACATGGTCAACCTTAGGAAGAACCAAATAAAATGCAACGAGGCCTCACGACAAAGCATTCACATGATTCATAAATCATTTCAGGGGGCCACCCCATTAAGCTACCTGAAACGAAGTTGGCCGGTTCCGAGGTGCACCCAAGGTTTGTGCCAATGGTTGTAAACGACTGGGAACCCAAAAGTGTGACTGGGCTTGTCGATACCGTGAAAACATTCCACGATTCCTAAATAGTACAGGTGCTCCACGCAAAATCGTAAATAAAGCAGTAAAGCATGGCATAAGTACAAGATAGTAATAAAGCCCCAAACTAGTTTGTGGCCCCAAGAAATAAAGTGTGAATCAAGCTCAGGCCAAGGGGGATTCATAGAGTCTCCCGTATGTGGATAGTGTGGATAGTCAAGGAACAGGTATCAACTACTCGGGGCCAACGGGACACAAGTGAGCGTGGAAGAACCAAATATTAGCTATCGCCCACTGGTGCCTCTTCATTAGTTATATCTATTCCCAGCATTTTATTATCAAGTTGTAATTAAAGTCATGATCATCTCCACCATTAAGAATGTGCCAACCTTCCAACAACGACGCGAAGCAGCACCTGAGCAAGCAACTACGACTCGCAAGGCCGAGTGTCTATGAAACAACATGCAATAGGATGTGTCCAAGGCAATATAGAGGCTGCAGGGAATATAAATGGTGCACGGAAACTAAAGCATCACAACAAGGATAGCAATAGATCAACAGGAGGAAGTAAAGACTATAAACGCAAAATAGGTAGAAAGGGGGAGATTGCTCGCCTGGGAAACATTGTCGAAGGTACATTATCTGAAGGACTTGTCGATACTCGAATCCACTCAACGGTGTAATCCACGAAGAAGAAAATCACTAGGAGAAACACCGGATGCACTATTTAATACTACGGCAGAAGATCAGGCATGATGCATGTATGATGTGTGACATGACAAAGATGCGATGCAACTAGGCAATATTAAGCGGAACCAGGGTCCCTACAATTAATTAGGAGGTTCATGTTGTTAGCTACCCCGCAAATTTAAATGTAGGCTTAATAAGAACATGGCATCAATTCGCTATACAAATTTAAATGGAGCCAATATAAGACTAGAATATCCCGCATGTAGTCTCTATATTTAATTATTAGGTGAATTGACAAAGTAACCCCAAACAAATAAACATGTATGCAAGCATGACAATTTATATGCAACAAGTATATATATGGTAATTTATAAAATAAGGCTCGGAAAAAGGGGTCACACATTAAGGTCTGAAGATCTTGGGTTCTGAGGTTTCGAGGATCGGTCTTTGGGATCCAGGATCGGGGTCTTCGGATCCATATCCATGAAGAATATCTTGGCGCCATATCCATGAAGAAGACCTCGGCATTCTAAAAAAGTCTTTGGGTCCGTATCGGTGAACCTGTTGATCTGAAAGGTTCGGGTTCCATGGGGCAGTCCTTGCCGGTCTTCTCAGAATCCCTCGGGTTAATCTTCAAACGTCTATGGTCTTCGACTGGCACCAGCCCGACCTTGACATATAAATCAACTATGTTGAAGACCTTGTGTCTTAGACTTCCCTCCAGAGATCTGCGATGTCGGTCAAAGAGATTGTGGTCACATTAGTGGCCGAGCTTGCACACACACATATGTTGGAGTTAAAACGACCCAAGCAAAACCGAGGCTTGGCCAATAGCGCACCGAAACATCTTTAGTGTCCACGCGGCAACAACAGACCGGCACAACATCACACAGGAAGAGGAGTGTCCTCGTAACTGCCGGGTCAATGGCGTGCTTGAGGGCACCCGCATCGAGGACGGTGGCTGTCGGCAGCGGGGCTTATGGGATCTGGAGAGGCAGTGAGAGGAGGAGGACCGGTGAGGAGGGAACGCCCGGCGGTGGAGCTCCTGGTGGAGGGCAGAGAGGCGAGTCAGGCGACATGCCTTGAGGACGGATGCAACGACGAGAGCTCTTAGAAGGCCGGGGCGGAGACGCTACGGGAACGAGGAGGTCGCACGGCAGCATGTTCACGGACGAGCGACCGATGCCTGGGAGGCCTGCAGGTGAAAGCGGGGTTGCCTGGCGACAGCGGGAGGCAGGACGCTGCCGGACTAAGCGCAGAGGAAGAAGATCCATAGAGGACAGGGCCCCTACGATGGGCGAAGCTCGTGGTGAAGGCACTCGCGGCCCACGGCACTTCGCAGGCGGAGGCCGCTAGGCTCCGGTGAGGACGGCAGGGAAGCTCGAGAAGGGGGCCGTAGAGAGGTGGCGGAAGTGCTCGCAGGGGGAGCTCGCGGGTGGCGGCGCTCTCCTGGGAAGGATGCAGCACGATTGAGGATGGAAGGCGAGGAAGGACGTGGGGTAGGTGGCATGGGATCGATGCGGGGTTTTGGTGGGGCCCGGGAATGGAGTAGCACTGCTACGCATTTGTGTCACAGCAGCGTGTCGGGTGGGACGCATTGGTGCAGGGTGACACGGTCGGGCTGCTTGTTGCGGTAGGTGCGGTCGGGTCGGGCAGGTGTGTGTGGCGCGTGCCGCTGTGTGAGTGGGGTGGGGTTCTGGCGGCAGGGTGGGGATTAGGTTTAGGCAGGTGGGGTGGTAGGTGGCTGCAGGCTGGGCTTTTGGGCCTGGCCGGCAGCTGCCTCCCCCGATTTGACAAAATATTTTTATCTATTAATTTTATTTCTTTTATTTAAAATAAAACATTTGCAAATAGTTATTTAGACAAATATAAAAGATTCGAGAGGACCGGGTTTTGATTTGAAATAAAGACAGGAATATTTAGAAAACAAATATAGATTTTTGAGAAATAGTTTTTAGCAAAAATATGCATGATGATATGACGATGCTCAAATGCAATGTGGCATGATGACATGAGCATGTTGTCATGATGATGCACAAAACAAAAACACAACAATTTTCTAGTAGTGGTTTTACCGGGTTGCTACACACTTTAATACTTATGCTCCCACTAGAACCAACACCCCTCCGATGGTTACTTAGTGATTCGGGATCCTAAATAAGCAAGCCGACTAGTGAGATTTAGCATCACCGCTAGTAATCAAGTGATCTAGGTAGACAACTCCAATCGCATCTCATAGGACTCCTGTTGGACGGGTGGCATCACATGCCCCGGCTCCCATCCGACTTTTCCCCGAGTCCCACAACCGTTGTGATCGACCCGTCTAGATTACCGAGTGCTTCCGCTGTAAGAGTCTGACTCGAACCCACCTAGTCGGAAAGAATTGATAGCACCTCAATTTTATGAGCCCATTACCAAAAATGTCCGACTTGTGATGGGGTAGCACTGGCAGGGAAACCAACTAGACCTTCTTTGAGGGATTAGATTCTACCAACTATCTAATAGAGGTAAAAATAGAGACATAACAGTAAAAAAAATAAAGCAATTATAATGTGAAATGGTATGGCTCTCTTCATGGCGATCTCCATCTCCACAAAGCTTGTAATTCGGCTCGTGCCAACTCTTGCCGCGTGCCGCCTCACACCATGCAGTCAACTTGTACATCGACTTGCATGCCATTTGGATCCTGCAAACAACTACACTAGCTAGTAATGTAAATTATATAGAGAATCTGACACGTAGGTCATTATACAATAAAATGGCAGCACCTAGGCTCCAGTCGGCTGACAAAAAACGTGATACGCAGATCACATATGGATTACACACATCACATGCACATAAGCCATACCATTCACAGCATTATCCTGCAAAAAACAAGTTATGCATAGATATGATATCTACCTACGTTGTGAAACTTGCAACGACATCTAAGGCGCTACGACAGGCGCCCGACGATTTTTCCAAAAACGCAGATCTCATCTGCATTCCGTACATGGATTTTTTCATCGGATAAAACGATTTTATCCAAATCCGATCCGGACTCCGATTCGACCAAACTCTTTGCTCTTCGATCACCGCATCCGGATTTACGTGTCACATTCTACCCCGATGGCGGAAGCCGACCGGTAGGGGTATGTCTTTCCACGACCTCTACAGTATGATCACGGAAACCGGATCATCCAATTCCCACAGTACAAGTACAATTGATCCAATCAACTTCGTACAAAACCGATCTATCTCATAGATCGACCACCAAAACTACAATGAAATCCAATCTAATGCCAACCGCATATCACATATGCACGATCTTGAGCCTAAAACTAGAAGATAATGCTCTGATACCACTATTGGGCCACGCAGAGATAAACAAAAAAAATTCCCTACTTGGTACTCCTAGGATCCAGCTCAGGTGATAGGCCACAATATTTACCACTAGACGCACAAGTGCAGATTATTGATGAAGCGCATCAGTTGATGCCGTGCCGAACAATCCCCGTACAGCATGTCCAGATCCCCACAGACCTCCTTGTCTCCAGCGCTGCACATGCAACGCCTCTGCCGGTATCCACACTTATAGGAAGGAGCTCCGGGTAGAGGACTGCTAGATCCTGTCTAGCCCGAAAATGGGAGTAGAGAAAGTGACGGCTAGGCCAGGGATTATCCCTTGTCACTCCACTTATATAGACTCCTACCTGGGATGAACGCTTGAGGCTCATTTAGGCAATATACCGATCTCCACATGGACCGAATCCATATGGGCTCCTTTCCCTTAAGTGTGTGACCCTGTAGGTCACGTACCATTGGACACGACATGAGTCACCACTCCGAGTCGATAGCTGGTAGCAGCCTCTAGCAAGATGTGCCAAATCCCAAGTGACGTAAAGACAGTAGACAAACCTTTCTCAATGTGACTTTCGTCCAAGTCAATTTGACTCCCGATATACCTCGTCAAGCTATAGGCGAGAATTTTCCATCCCTATAATAGCTCGACTCTCTCTTCTCGTTCCATGATATATGATTCACTAGACTAACCCTTAGTCCGACTTATTGGTTGACACTTAACCAAGTCACGCATGTCCATGCTTCCGAATCATATCACACGAGAGGGCCCAAAGAATATCTCTCCATTATGGAGGGTCAAATCCCATCTTGGCAATCCAAGTCATGCAGCTTGCTTCACAACCAACTCGAACGCTACCTTTATAACTGCCTATTTACGGAACATCGTTTGATAGGACCTAAGCTAGCGATCCACAACTCGGATCATGCAATCACCTCAGGTCAAAGGATTCCTTTGCTTGAGAATACAAATCACAACATGCTTGTTGCATCTCAACTGTGGGTCAGCCCAATTCGGTAAACTCTTTAGCCGAATCAGTGTAAGTCGGAATAGCATCTCCATGCACATGACAAGTGGAACCGAGTCATCCAGACGATTTTCAAATTAGTCTAAGTTCTGTGTCCAGCAACGACCAAAGAAAACTAGTATGAACAACATGTATATATATAGTTCCACAATCGAATCACATATTCAATGATACATATCAGTAGTTCATACATGGACAATGACTTTATGAATACATTGGGAATAACATCATACCTGATTTCCTCTAGGCAATATCCCCAACACATTGCATGTGTGTTCTTTTCCTAAACCACCACTAGAATCATTACATGTATGTTCTTTTCCTGAACCACATAGATCAACCAGAGTCATTTCATGTGTGTTATTTTCCTAAACCACCACTAGATTCATTGCATGTATGTTCTTTTGCTAAACAACCACTAGAGTCATTGCATGTGTGTTCTTTTCCTGAATCACATGGATCCACCAGAGTCATTGCATGTGTGTTCTTTTCCTAAACCACATGTATCCACTAGAGTCATTGCACGCGTGTTCCTTTCCTAAACCACATGGATCCACCAAAGTCATTGCATGTGTGTTCTTTTCCAAAACCACATGTATCCACTAGAGTCATTGCATGTGTGTTCTTTTCCTAAACCACCACCAGAGTCATTGCATGTGTCTTCTTTTCCTAAAGCACCACTAGAGTCATTGCATGTGTGTTCCTTTCCTAAACCACGTGGATCCACTACAATCATTGCATGTGTGTTCCTTTCTAAAACCACATGGATCCACTAGAGTCATTTCACATGTGTTCCTTTCCTAAACCACAATGATCCACTAGAGTCATTGCATGTCTATTCCTTTCCTAAACCACATGGATCCACCAGAGTCATTGCATGTTTGTTCCTTTCCTAAACCACATGGATCCACTAGAGTCATTTATGTGTGTTCCTTTCCTAAACCACATTGATCCAATAGAGTCATTGCATGTTTGTTCCTACCTAAAATACAATAATCCTACGGAGTCATTGCATGTGTGTTTCTTTCGTAAACTACCACTAGAGTCATTGCATGTGTGTTCTGTTACTAAACTACATGGATCCACCAAAGTCATTGTATGTGTGTTATTTTCCTCAACCACATCCAGAGTCATTGCACGTGACTTCATTTCCTAAACCATCACTAGAGTCATTGCATGTGTGGTATTTTCCTTAACCACATGGATCAACCATATTCATTTCACGTGTGTTCTTTTCCTAAACCATCAGCAGAGTCATTAAAATTGTCTTATTTTCCTAAAAAACAAGTAGAGTCATTGCACGTGTGTTCCTTTCCTAAAGCACATGGGTCTACTAGAGTCATTGCATGTGTATTCTTTTCCTAAACCACATGGATCCACTAGAGTCATTTCATGTGAGTTCTTTTCCTAAACCACCACCAGAGTCATTGCATATATCTTCTTTTTTGAAACCACCACTAGAGTCACTTTATGTGTGTTCCTTTCCTAAACCACATTGATCCACCAAAGTCATTGCATGTGTGTTCCTTTACAAAACCACACGGATCCACCAGAGTCATTACATGTGTGTTCCTTTCCTAATCCACATGGATCTACCAGAGTCATTGCATGTGTGTTTCTTTCCTAAACCACATAGATCCACCAGAGTCATTGCATGTGTGTTCCTTTCCTAAACCACATGGATCCACCAGAGTCATTGCATGTGTGTTCTTTTCCTAAACCACATAGATCCACCAGAGTCATTTCATTTGAGTTCTTTTCCTAACCCACCACCAGAGTAATTGCATAGGTCTTCTATTCCTACACCACCACTACAGTCATTGCATGTGTGTTCCTTTCCTAAACGACATTGATCCACCAAACTCATTGCATGTGTGTTCCGTTCCAAAACCACACGGATCCCTCAGATTCATTTCATGTGTGTTCCTTTCCTAAACCATATGGATCCACCAGAGTCACTGCATGTGTGTTCTTTTCCTAAACCACATGGATTCACTAGTGTCATTGCATGTGTATTATTTTCCTAAACCACATGGATCCACCAGATTCATTGCATGTGTGTTCCTTTCATAAACCACATGGATCCACCAGAGTCATTACATGTATGTTCCTTTCCTAAACCACCACTAGAGTCATTGCATGTGTGTTCTTCTCTTAAACCACATGGATCCACCACAATCATTGAATTTGTGTTCTTTTCCTAAACCACATCGAGAGTCATTGCATGTGTCTTCACTGACTAAACCATCACTAGAGTCATTGTATGTGTGTTCTTTTCCTTAACGGTATGGATCCAACTGAGTCATTTCATGTGTGTTATTTTCCTTAACCACATGGATCAACCAGATTCATTTCACGTGTGTTCTTTTCCTAAACCATCACCAGAGTAATTGTATTTGTCTTATTTTCCTAAAACACAAGTAGAGTCATTGCATGTGTGTTCCTTTCCTAAAGCACATGGGTCTACTAGAGTCATTGCATGTGTATTCTTTTCCTAAACCACATGGATCCACTACAGTCATTTCATTTGAGTTCTTTTCCTAACCCACCACCAGAGTCACTGCATATATCTTCTTTTTCGAAACCACCACTAGAGTCACAGTATGTGTGTTCCTTTCCTAAACCACATTGATCCACCAAAGTCATTGCATGTGTGTTCCTTTCCAAAACCACACGGATCCACCAGAGTCATTACATGTGTGTTCCTTTCCTAATCCACATGGATCTACCAGAGTCATTGTATGTGTGTTTCTTTCCTAAACCACATAGATCCACCAGAGTCATTGCATGTGTGTTCCTTTCCTAAACCACATGGATCCACCAGAGTCATTGCATGTGTGTTGTTTTCCTAAACCACATAGATCCACCAGAGTCATTTCATTTGAGTTCTTTTCCTAACCCACCACCAGAGTAATTGCATAGGTCTTCTATTCCTACACCACCACTACAGTCATTGCATGTTTGTTCCTTTCCTAAACGACATTGATCCACCAAACTCATTGCATGTGTGTTCCGTTCCAAAACCACACGGATCCCTGAGATTCATTTCATGTGTGTTCCTTTCCTAAACCATATGGATCCACCAGAGTCACTGCATGTGTGTTCTTTTCCAAAACCACATGGATTCACTAGTGTCATTGCATGTGTATTATTTTCCTAAACCACATGGATCCACCAGATTCATTGCATGTGTGTTCCTTTCATAAACCACATGGATCCACCAGAGTCATTACATGTATGTTCCTTTCCTAAACCACCACTAGAGTCATTGCATGTGTGTTCTTCTCTTAAACCACATGGATCCACCACAATCATTGAATTTGTGTTCTTTTCCTAAACCACATCGAGAGTCATTGCATGTGTCTTCACTAACTAAACCATCACTAGAGTCATTGTATGTGTGTTCTTTTCCTTAACGGTATGGATCCAGCTGAGTCATTTCATGTGTGTTATTTTACTCAACCACATGGATCAACCAGTTCATTTCAGGTGTGTTCTTTTCCTAAACCATCACCAGAGTAATTGTATTTGTCTTATTTTCCTAAAAAACAAGTAGAGTCATTGCACGTGTGTTCCTTTCCTAAAGCACATGGGTCTACTAGAGTCATTGCATGTGTATTCTTTTCCTAAACCACATGGATCCACTAGAGTCATTTCATGTGAGTTCTTTTCCTAACCCACCACCAGAGTCACTGCATATATCTTCTTTTTCGAAACCACCACTAGAGTCACAGTATGTGTGTTCCTTTCCTAAACCACATTGATCCACCAAAGTCCTTGCATGTGTGTTCCTTTCCAAAACCACACGGATCCACCAGAGTCATTACATTTGTGTTCCTTTCATAAACCACATGGATCTACCAGAGTCATTGCATGTGTGTTTCTTTCCTAAACCACATAGATCCACTAGAGTCATTGCAGTGTGTGTTCCTTTCCTAAACCACATGGATCCACCAGAGTCATTGCATGTGTGCTGTTTTCCTAAACAACATAGATCCGCCAGAGTCATTTCATGTGAGTTCTTTTCCTAACCCACCACCGGAGTCATTGCATATGTCTTCTATTCCTACACCACCACTACAGTCATTGCATGTGTGTTCCTATCCTAAACGACATTGATCCACGAAACTCATTGCATGTGTGTTCCTTTCCAAAACCACACTGATCCCTTAGATTCATTTCATGTGTGTTCCTTTCCTAAATCACATGGATCCACCAGAGTCGTTGCATATGTGTTGTTTTCCAAAACCACATGCATCACCAAATTCATTTCACGTGTGTTCCTTTCCCAAACCACATGGATCCACAAGAGTTATCGCATGTGTGTTCTTTTCCTAAACCACATGGATCCACCAATGTCATTGCATGTGTATTCCTTTCCTAAACCACATGGATCCACCAGAGTCATTGCATGTGTGTTCCTTTCCTAAACCACATGGATCCACCAGAGTCAATGCATCTGTGTTCCTTTCCTAAACCACCACTAGAGTCATTGCATGTGTGTTCTTTTCCTTAACCACATGGATCCACCAGAGTCATTTCATGTGTGTTCTTTTCCTATACCACCACCTGAGTCATTGCATGTGTCTTCTTTTCCTAAACCACCACAAGAGTCATTGCATGTTTGTTCCTTTCCTAAACCACATGGATCCACCAGAGTAATTGCATGTGTCTTCTTTTCCTTAACCACATGGATCCACCAGAGTCATTTCATGTGTGTTCTTTTCCTAAACCACCACCAGAGTCATTACATGTATCTTATTTTCCTAAACCACCACTAGAGTCATTGCATGTGTGTTACTTTCCTAAACAACATGGATCCACCAGGATCATTGCATGTGTGTTCCTTTCCAAAACCATATGGATCCACCAGAGTCATTGCATATGTGTTCTTTTCCAAAACCACATGGATCCACCAGAGTCATTTCACGTGTGTTCCTTTACTAAACCACATGGATCCACAAGAGTTATTGCATGTGTGTTCTTTTCCTAAACCACATGGATCCACCAGAGTCATTGCATGTGTGTTCCTTTCCTAAACCACCACTAGAGTCATTGCATGTGTGTTCTTTTCCTAAACCACATGGATCCACTAGAGTCGTTGCATGTGTGTTATTTTCCTAAACCACATCCAGAGTCGTTGCATGTGTCTTCAGTTCCTAAACCATCACTAGAGTAATTGCATGTGTCTTCTTTTCCTTAACCACATGGATCCACCAGAGTCATTTCATGTGTGTTCTTTTCCTATACCACCACCAGAGTCATTACATGTGTCTTCTTTTCCTAAACCACCACAAGAGTCATTGCATGTTTGTTCCTTTCCTAAACCACATGGATCCACCAGAGTCATTACATGTGTGTTCTTTCCTAAACCAAATGGATCCACTAGAGTCATTTCATGTGTGTTCTTTTCCTAAACCACCACCAGAGTCATTACATGTATCTTCTTTTCCTAAACCACCACTAGAGTCATTGCATGTGTGTTACTTTCCTAAACAACATGGATCCACCAGGATCATTGCATGTGTGTTCCTTTCCAAAACCACATGGATCCACCAGAGTCATTGCATATGTGTTCTTTTCCAAAACCACATGGATCCACCAGAGTCATTTCATGTGTGTTCCTTTACTAAACCACATGGATCCACAAGAGTTATTGCATGTGTGTTCTTTTCCTAAACCACATGGATCCACCAGAGTCATTGCATGTGTGTTCTTTTCCTAAACCACCACTAGAGTCATTGCATGTGTGTTCTTTTCCTAAACCACATGGATCCACTAGAGTCGTTGCATGTGTGTTATTTTCCTAAACCACATCCAGAGTCGTTGCATGTGTCTTCAGTTCCTAAACCATCACTAGAGTAATTGCATGTGTCTTCTTTTCCTTAACCACATGGATCCACCAGAGTCATTTCATGTGTGTTCTTCTCCTATACCACCACCAGAGTCATTACATGTGTCTTCTTTTCCTAAACCACCACAAGAGTCATTGCATGTTTGTTCCTTTCCTAAACCACATGGATCCACCAGAGTCATTACATGTGTGTTCTTTCCTAAACCAAATGGATCCACTAGAGTCATTTCATGTATGTTCTTTTCCTAAACCACCTCAAGAGTCATTACATGTGTCTTCTTTTCCTAAACCACCACTAGAGGCGTTGCATGTGTGTTACTTTCCTAAACCACATGGATCCACCAGAATAATTGCATGTGTGTTCCTTTCCAAAACCACAGGGCTCCACCAGAGTCATTGCATGTGTGTTCCATTCCTAAACAACATGGATCCACCAGAGTCATTGCATGTGTGTTCCTTTCCAAAACCACCACTAGAGTCATTGCATGTGTGGTTTTCCAAAACCACATGGATCCACCAGAGTCATTTCACGTGTGTTCCTTTCCTAAAACACATGGATCCACAAGAGTTATTGCATGTGTGTTCATTTCCTAAACCACATAGATCCACCAATGTCATTGCATGTGTATTCCTTTCCTAAACCACATCGATCCACCAGAGTCATTGCATGTGTGTTCCTTTCCTAAACCACATGGATCCACCAGAGTTAGCGCATGTGTGTTCCTTTCCTAAATCACATGGATCCACCAGAGTCGTTGCATATGTGTTGTTTTCCAAAACCACATGCATCACCAAATTCATTTCACGTGTGTTCCTTTCCCAAACCACATGGATCCACAAGAGTTATCGCATGTGTGTTCTTTTCCTAAACCACATGGATCCACCAATGTCATTGCATGTGTATTCCTTTCCTAAACCACATGGATCCACCAGAGTCATTGCATGTGTGTTCCTTTCCTAAACCACATGGATCCACCAGAGTCAATGCATCTGTGTTCCTTTCCTAAACCACCACTAGAGTCATTGCATGTGTGTTCTTTTCCTTAACCACATGGATCCACCAGAGTCATTTCATGTGTGTTCTTTTCCTATACCACCACCTGAGTCATTGCATGTGTCTTCTTTTCCTAAACCACCACAAGAGTCATTGCATGTTTGTTCCTTTCCTAAACCACATGGATCCACCAGAGTCATTACATGTGTGTTCTTTCCTAAACCAAATGGATCCACTAGAGTCGTTCCATGTGTGTTATTTTCCTAAACCACCACCAGAGTCATTACATGTATCTTCTTTTCCTAAACCACCACTAGAGTCATTGCATGTGTGTTACTTTCCTAAACCACATGGATCCACCAGGATCATTGCATGTGTGTTCCTTTCCAAAACCATATGGATCCACCAGAGTCATTGCATATGTGTTCTTTTCCAAAACCACATGGATCCACCAGAGTCATTTCACGTGTGTTCCTTTACTAAACCACATGGATCCACAAGAGTTATTGCATGTGTGTTCTTTTCCTAAACCACATGGATCCACCAGAGTCATTGCATGTGTGTTCCTTTCCTAAACCACCACTAGAGTCATTGCATGTGTGTTCTTTTCCTAAACCACATGGATCCACTAGAGTCGTTGCATGTGTGTTATTTTCCTAAACCACATCCAGAGTCGTTGCATGTGTCTTCAGTTCCTAAACCATCACTAGAGTAATTGCATGTGTCTTCTTTTCCTTAACCACATGGATCCACCAGAGTCATTTCATGTGTGTTCTTTTCCTATACCACCACCAGAGTCATTACATGTGTCTTCTTTTCCTAAACCACCACAAGAGTCATTGCATGTTTGTTCCTTTCCTAAACCACATGGATCCACCAGAGTCATTACATGTGTGTTCTTTCCTAAACCAAATGGATCCACTAGAGTCATTTCATGTGTGTTCTTTTCCTAAACCACCACCAGAGTCATTACATGTATCTTATTTTCCTAAACCACCACTAGAGTCATTGCATGTGTGTTACTTTCCTAAACAACATGGATCCACCAGGATCATTGCATGTGTGTTCCTTTCCAAAACCATATGGATCCACCAGAGTCATTGCATATGTGTTCTTTTCCAAAACCACATGGATCCACCAGAGTCATTTCACGTGTGTTCCTTTACTAAACCACATGGATCCACAAGAGTTATTGCATGTGTGTTCTTTTCCTAAACCACATGGATCCACCAGAGTCATTGCATGTGTGTTCCTTTCCTAAACCACCACTAGAGTCATTGCATGTGTGTTCTTTTCCTAAACCACATGGATCCACTAGAGTCGTTGCATGTGTGTTATTTTCCTAAACCACATCCAGAGTCGTTGCATGTGTCTTCAGTTCCTAAACCATCACTAGAGTAATTGCATGTGTCTTCTTTTCCTTAACCACATGGATCCACCAGAGTCATTTCATGTGTGTTCTTTTCCTATACCACCACCAGAGTCATTACATGTGTCTTCTTTTCCTAAACCACCACAAGAGTCATTGCATGTTTGTTCCTTTCCTAAACCACATGGATCCACCAGAGTCATTACATGTGTGTTCTTTCCTAAACCAAATGGATCCACTAGAGTCATTTCATGTGTGTTCTTTTCCTAAACCACCACCAGAGTCATTACATGTATCTTCTTTTCCTAAACCACCACTAGAGTCATTGCATGTGTGTTACTTTCCTAAACAACATGGATCCACCAGGATCATTGCATGTGTGTTCCTTTCCAAAACCACATGGATCCACCAGAGTCATTGCATATGTGTTCTTTTCCAAAACCACATGGATCCACCAGAGTCATTTCATGTGTGTTCCTTTACTAAACCACATGGATCCACAAGAGTTATTGCATGTGTGTTCTTTTCCTAAACCACATGGATCCACCAGAGTCATTGCATGTGTGTTCTTTTCCTAAACCACCACTAGAGTCATTGCATGTGTGTTCTTTTCCTAAACCACATGGATCCACTAGAGTCGTTGCATGTGTGTTATTTTCCTAAACCACATCCAGAGTCGTTGCATGTGTCTTCAGTTCCTAAACCATCACTAGAGTAATTGCATGTGTCTTCTTTCCTTAACCACATGGATCCACCAGAGTCATTTCATGTGTGTTCTTCTCCTATACCACCACCAGAGTCATTACATGTGTCTTCTTTTCCTAAACCACCACAAGAGTCATTGCATGTTTGTTCCTTTCCTAAACCACATGGATCCACCAGAGTCATTACATGTGTGTTCTTTCCTAAACCAAATGGATCCACTAGAGTCATTTCATGTATGTTCTTTTCCTAAACCACCTCAAGAGTCATTACATGTGTCTTCTTTTCCTAAACCACCACTAGAGGCGTTGCATGTGTGTTACTTTCCTAAACCACATGGATCCACCAGAATAATTGCATGTGTGTTCCTTTCCAAAACCACAGGGCTCCACCAGAGTCATTGCATGTGTGTTCCATTCCTAAACAACATGGATCCACCAGAGTCATTGCATGTGTGTTCCTTTCCAAAACCACCACTAGAGTCATTGCATGTGTGGTTTTCCAAAACCACATGGATCCACCAGAGTCATTTCACGTGTGTTCCTTTCCTAAAACACATGGATCCACAAGAGTTATTGCATGTGTGTTCATTTCCTAAACCACATAGATCCACCAATGTCATTGCATGTGTATTCCTTTCCTAAACCACATCGATCCACCAGAGTCATTGCATGTGTGTTCCTTTCCTAAACCACATGGATCCACCAGAGTTAGCGCATGTGTGTTCCTTTCCTAAACCACCACTAGAGTCATTGCATGTGTGTTCCTTTCCTAAACCACATGGATCCACCACAGACATTGAATATTTGTTATTTTCCTAAACCACATCCAGAGTCATTGCATGTGTCTTCACTGAATAAACCATCACTGCAGTCATTGTATGTGTGTTCTTTTCCTTATCGGTATGGATCCACCTGAGTCATTTCATGTGTGTTATTTTCCTATACCACCACTAGAGTCATTGCATGTGTCTTCTTTTCCTAAACCACCACTAGAGTCATTGCATGTGTGTTCCTTTCCTAAACCACATGGATCCACCAAAGTCATTGCATGTGTGTTCTTTTCCTAAACCACATGTATCCACTAGAGTCATTTCATGTGAGTTCTTTTCCTAACCCACCACCAGAGTCACTGCATATATCTTCTTTTTCGAAACCACCACTAGAGTCACAGTATGTGTGTTCCTTTCCTAAACCACATTGATCCACCAAAGTCATTGCATGTGTGTTCCTTTCCAAAACCACACGGATCCACCAGAGTCATTACATTTGTGTTCCTTTCATAAACCACACGGATCTACCAGATTCATTGCATGTGTGTTTCTTTCCTAAACCACATAGATCCACCAGAGTCATTGCATGTGTGTTCCTTTCCTAAACCACATGGATCCACCAGAGTCATTGCATGTGTGTTGTTTTCCTAAACCACATAGATCCACCAGAGTCATTTCATGTGAGTTCTTTTCCTAACCCACCACCAGAGTCATTGCATTTGTCTTCTATTCCTACACCACCACTACAGTCATTGCATGTGTGTTCCTTTCCTAAACGAAATTGATCCACGAAACTCATTGCATGTGTGTTCCTTTCCAAAACCACACTGATCCCTTAGATTCATTTCATGTGTGTTCCTTTCCTAAACCACATGGATCCACCAGAGTCGTTGCATATGTGTTCTTTTCCTAAACCACATGCATCACCAAAGTCATTTCACGTGTGTTCCTTTCCTAAACCACATGGATCCACAAGAGTTATTGCATGTGTGTTCTTTTCCTAAACCACATGGATCCACCAATGTCATTGCATGTGTATTCCTTTCCTAAACCACATGGATCCACCAGAGTCATTGCATGTGTGTTCCTTTCCTAAACCACATGGATCCACTAGAGTCAATGCATTTGTGTTCCTTTCCTAAACCACCACTAGAGTCATTGCATGTGTGTTCTTTTCCTTAACCACATGGATCCACCAGAGTCATTTCATGTGTGTTCTTTTCCTATACCACCACCTGAGTCATTGCATGTGTCTTCTTTTCCTAAACCACCACAAGTGTCATTGCATGTTTGTTCCTTTCCTAAACCACATGGATCCACCAGAGTCATTACATGTGTGTTCTTTCCTAAACCAAATGGATCCACTAGAGTCATTTCATGTGTGTTCTTTTCCTAAACCACCACCAGAGTCATTACATGTATCTTCTTTTCCTAAACCACCACTAGAGTCATTGCATGTGTGTTACTTTCCTAAACCACATGGATCCACCAGGATCATTGCATGTGTGTTCCTTTCCAAAACCACATGGATCCACCAGAGTCATTGCATATGTGTTCTTTTCCAAAACCACATGGATCCACCAGAGTCATTTCACGTGTGTTCCTTTCCTAAACCACATGGATCCATAAGAGTTATTGCATGTGTGTTTTTTCCTAAACCACATGGATCCACCAGAGTCATTGCATGTGTGTTCCTTTCCTAAACCAACACTAGAGTCATTGCATGTGTGTTCTTTTCCTAAACCACATGGATCCACTAGAGTCGTTGCATGTGTGTTATTTTCCTAAACCACATCCAGAGTCGTTGCATGTGTCTTCAGTTCCTAAACCATCACTAGAGTAATTGCATGTGTCTTCTTTTCCTCAACCACATGGATCCACCAGAGTCATTTCATGTGTGTTGTTTTCCTATACCACCACCAGAGTCATTACATGTGTCTTCTTTTCCTAAACCCCCACAAGAGTCATTGCATGTTTGTTCCTTTCCTAAACCACATGGATCCACCAGAGTCATTACATGTGTGTTCTTTCCTAAACCAAAGGGATCCTCTAGAGTCATTTCATGTATGTTCTTTTCCTAAACCACCACCAGAGTCATTACATGTGTCTTCTTTCCCTAAACCACCACTAGAGGCGTTGCATGTGTGTTACTTTCCTAAACCACATGGATCCACCAGAATCATTGCATGTGTGTTCTTTTCCTAAACCACATGTATCCACTAGAGTCATTTCATGTGAGTTCTTTTCCTAACCCACCACCAGAGTCACTGCATATATCTTCTTTTTCGAAACCACCACTAGAGTCACAGTATGTGTGTTCCTTTCCTAAACCACATTGATCCACCAAAGTCATTGCATGTGTGTTCCTTTCCAAAACCACACGGATCCACCAGAGTCATTACATTTGTGTTCCTTTCATAAACCACATGGATCTACCAGAGTCATTGCATGTGTGTTTCTTTCCTAAACCACATAGATCCACCAGAGTCATTGCATGTGTGTTCCTTTCCTAAACCACATGGATCCACCAGAGTCATTGCATGTGTCTTCTTTTCCTAAACCACATAGATCCACCAGAGTCATTTCATGTGAGTTCTTTTCCTAACCCACCACCAGAGTAATTGCATTTGTCTTCTATTCCTACACCACCACTACAGTCATTGCATGTGTGTTCCTTTCCTAAACGAAATTGATCCACGAAACTCATTGCATGTGTGTTCCTTTCCAAAACCACACTGATCCCTTAGATTCATTTCATGTGTGTTCCTTTCCTAAACCACATGGATCCACCAGAGTCGTTGCATATGTGTTCTTTTCCTAAACCACATGCATCACCAAAGTCATTTCACGTGTGTTCCTTTCCTAAACCACATGGATCCACAAGAGTTATTGCATGTGTGTTCTTTTCCTAAACCACATGGATCCACCAATGTCATTCCATGTGTATTCCTTTCCTAAACCACATGGATCCACCAGAGTCATTGCATGTGTGTTCCTTTCTTAAACCACATGGATCCACCAGAGTCAATGCATCTGTGTTCCTTTCCTAAACCACCACTAGAGTCATTGCATGTGTGTTCTTTTCCTTAACCACATGGATCCACCAGAGTCATTTCATGTGTGTTCTTTTCCTATACCACCACCTGAGTCATTGCATGTGTCTTCTTTTCCTAAACCACCACAAGTGTCATTGCATGTTTGTTCCTTTCCTAAACCACATGGATCCACCAGAGTCATTACATGTGTGTTCTTTCCTAAACCAAATGGATCCACTAGAGTCATTTCATGTGTGTTCTTTTCCTAAACCACCACCAGAGTCATTACATGTATCTTCTTTTCCTAAACCACCACTAGAGTCATTGCATGTGTGTTACTTTCCTAAACCACATGGATCCACCAGGATCATTGCATGTGTGTTCCTTTCCAAAACCACATGGATCCACCAGAGTCATTGCATATGTGTTCTTTTCCAAAACCACATGGATCCACCAGAGTCATTTCACGTGTGTTCCTTTCCTAAACCACATGGATCCATAAGAGTTATTGCATGTGTGTTTTTTCCTAAACCACATGGATCCACCAGAGTCATTGCATGTGTGTTCCTTTCCTAAACCAACACTAGAGTCATTGCATGTGTGTTCTTTTCCTAAACCACATGGATCCACTAGAGTCGTTGCATGTGTGTTATTTTCCTAAACCACATCCAGAGTCGTTGCATGTGTCTTCAGTTCCTAAACCATCACTAGAGTAATTGCATGTGTCTTCTTTTCCTTAACCACATGGATCCACCAGAGTCATTTCATGTGTGTTCTTTTCCTATACCACCACCAGAGTCATTACATGTGTCTTCTTTTCCTAAACCACCACAAGAGTCATTGCATGTTTGTTCCTTTCCTAAACCACATGGATCCACCAGAGTCATTACATGTGTGTTCTTTTCCTAAACCACATGGATCCACTAGAGTCGTTGAATGTGTGTTCTTTTCCTAAACCTGATCCAGAGTCGTTGCATATGTCTTTGATTCCTAAACCATCACCAGAGTCATTGCATGTGTGTTCTTTTCCATAACCACATGGATCCACCAGAGTCATTTCATGTCTGTTCTTTTCCTATACCACCTCCAGAGTCATTGCATGTGTCTTCTTTTCCTAAACCACCACAAGAGTCATTGCATGTTTGTTCCATTTCTAAACCACATGGATCCACCAGAGTCATTACATGTGTGTTCTTTCCTATACCAAATGGTTCCACTAGATTCATTTGATGTGTGTTATTTTCCTAAACCACCACCAGAGTCATTACATGTGTCTTCTTTTCCTAAACCACCACTAGTCGTTGCATGTGTGTTACTTTACTAAACCACATGGATCCACCAGAATCATTGCATGTGTGTTCCTTTCAAAAACCACATGGATCCACCAGAGTAATTTCACATTTGTTACTTTCCTAAACCACAATGATCCACTAGAGTCATTGCATGTGCGTTCCTTTCCTAAACCACATGGATCCACCAGAGTCATTGCATGTTTGTTCCTTAACTAAACCACATGGATCCAATAGAGTTATTCATGTGTGTTCCTTTCCTAAACCACAATGATCCTCCAGATAATTGCATGTGTGTTCCTTTCCTAAACCTCATTGTTCCACCAGAGTCATTGCATGTGTCTTCCTTTCCAAAACCACCATCAGAGTCATTCAATGTGTGTTCATTTAATAAACCACATGGATACACCAGAGTCATTGCATGCGTGTTCCTTTCCTAAACAACAGGGATCCACTAGAGTCATAGCATGTGTGTTCTTTTCCTAAACCCCATGGATCCATCATTGTCATTGCATGTGTGTTCTTTTCCTGAACAACCACCAGAGTCATTGCATGTGTGTTTTTTTCCAAAACCACATGGATCCACCAGAGTCATTTAACGTGTGTTCCTTTCCTAAACCACATAGATCCACAAGAGTTATTGCATGCGTGTTCTTTTCTTAAACCACATTGATGCACCAGTGTCATTGCATGTGTATTCCTCTCCTAAACCGCATGGATCCACCAGAGTCATTGCAAGTGTGTTCCTTTCCTAAACCACATGGATCCACCAGAGTCATTGCATGTGTGTTCCTTTCCTAAACCACCACTAGAGTCATTGCATGTGTGTTATTTTCCTAAACCACCACAAGAGACATTGCATGTTTGTTCCTTTCCTAAACTACATGGATCCAGCAGAGTCATTACATGTGTGTTATTTCCTAAACCAAATGGATCCACTAGAGTCATTTTATGTGTGTTATTTTCCTAAACCACCACAGAGTGATTACATGTGTCTTCTTTTCCTAAACCACCACTAGAGTTGTTGCATGTGTGTTACTTTCCTAAACCACATGGATCCACCAGAATCATTGCATGTGTGTTGCTTTCTAACACCACATAGATCCACTAGAGTCATTGGATATGTGTTCTTTTCCAAAACGACATGGATCTACCCGAGTCATTTCACGTGTGTTCCTTTCCTAAACCCCATGGATCCATAAGAGTTATTTCATGTGTGTTCTTTTCCTAAACCACGTGGATCCACCAGTGTCATTGCATGTGTATTTCATGTGTGTTCCTTTCCTAAACCACATGGATCCACCAGAGTCATTGCATGTGTGTTCCTTTCCTAAACCACCACTAGAGTCATTGCATGTGTGTTATTTTCCTAAACAACATGGATCCACTAGAGTCATTGCATGTGTGTTCTTTTCCTAAACCACATCCACAGTCATTACATGTGTCTTCAGTTCCTAAACCATCACTAGAGTCATTACATGTGTGTTCTTTTCCTTAACCACATGGATCCACGAGAGTCATTTCATGTGTGTTCTTTTCCAATACCACCTCCAGAGTCATTGCATGTGTCTTCTTTTGCTAAACCATCACAAGAGTCATTGGATGTTTGTTCCTTTCCTAAACCACATGGATCCACCAGAGTCATTACATGTGTGTTCTTTTCCTAAACCACATAGATCCACCAGAGTCATTTCATGTGAGTTCTTTTCCTAACCCACCACCAGAGTAATTGCATAGGTCTTCTATTCCTACACCACCACTACAGTCATTGCATGTGTGTTCCTTTCCTAAACGACATTGATCCACCAAACTCATTGCATGTGTGTTCCTTTCCAAAACCACACGGATCCCTTAGATTCATTTCATGTGTGTTCCTTTCCTAAACCATATGGATCCACCAGAGTCACTGCATGTGTGTTCTTTTCCTAAACCACATGGATTCACTAGAGTCATTTCATGTGTGTTCTTTTCCTAAACCACCACCAAAGTCATTACATGTGTCTTCTTTTCCTAAACCACCACTAGATTCATTAGATGTGTGTTACTTTCCTAAACCACATGGATCCACCAGAATCATTGCATGTGTGTTCCTTTCCAAAACCACATGGATCCACCAGAGTCATTTCACATGTGTTACTTCCCTAAACCACAATGATCCACTAGAGTCATTGCATGTGTGTTCCTTTCCTTAACCACTTGGATCCACCAGAGTCATTGCATGTTTGTTCCTTTCCTAAACCACATGGATCTAATAGAGTCATTTCATGTGTGTTCCTTTCCGAAACCACAATGATCCTCTAGATAATTTCATGTGTGTTCCTTTCCTAAACATGATGGTTCCACCAGAGTCATTCAATGTGTTTTCCTTTCATAAACCACCATCAGTGTCATTCCATGTGTGTTCCTTTACTAAACCACATGGATACACCAAAGTCATTGCATGTGTGTTCCGTTCCTAAACAACATGGATCCACCAGGGTCATAACATGTGTGTTCCTTTCCTAAAACCCATGGATCCACCATTGTAATTGCATGTGTGTTCTTTTCCTAAACCTCATGGTTCCACCAGAGTCATTGCATGTGTCTTCCTTTCCTAAACCACCATCAGAGTCATTCCATGTGTGTTCCTTTACTAAACCACATGGATACACAAGAGGCATTGCATGTGTGTTCCTTTCTTAAACAACATGGATCCACCACAGTCATAGCATGTGTGTTCTTTTCCTAATTCCCATGGATCCACCATTGTCATTGCATGTGTGTTCTTTTCCTGAACCAACACTAGAGTCATTGCATGTGTGTTTTTTCCAAAACCACATGGATCCACCAGAGTCATTTAACGTGTGTTCCTTTCCTAAACCACATGGATCCACAAGAGTTATTGCATGTGTGTTCTTTTCCTAAACCACATGGATCCACTAGTGTCATTGCATGTATATTCCTCTCCTAAACCACATGGATCCACTGGAGTCATTACACGCGTGTTCCTTTCTTAAACCACATGGATCCACCAGAGTCATTGCATGTGTGTTATTTTCCTAAACCACATGGATCCACTAGAGTCGTTGCATGTGTCTTCAGTTCCTAAACCATCACTAGAGTCATTGCATGTGTGTTCTTTTCCTTAACCACATGGATCCACCAGAGTCATTTGATTTGTGTTCTTTTCCTATGCCACCACCAGAGTCATTGCATCTGTCTTATTTTCCTAAACCACCACAAGAGTCATTGCATGTTTGTTCCTTTCCTAAACCACATGAGACCACCAGAGTTATTACATGTGTGCTCTTTCCTAAACCACATGGAACCACGAGTCATTTCATGTGTGTTCTTTTCCTAAACCACCACCAGAGTCATTGCATGTGTCTTGTTTTCCTACACCACCACTAGAGTGATTGCATATGTGTTACTTTCCTAAACCACATGGATCCACCAGAATCATTGCATGTGTGTTCCTTTCCAAAACCACATGGATCCAC